>VDFB02240150.1:0-28806 GCA_007258455.2 Sequoia sempervirens
CAAAATAATTTTGAAGGAAAAAATTATTAAAACCCTCATAAATAATTTTTAAGGAAAAAAGACGGCAAATTGAGAACAGAGGATTTTTGCAAACCCTAGTTGCCAGGAACATTTCTGAAAACCGCGCGAAGGAAACACTAACTAGGCAGAAAAATGCGTCCAAAAACGCATCCAAAGATACGTCCAGAAAGAAACAAAGATTTTTTCAAAAAATCCCGACGCAGAAACAGAGGCCCAAAAGAACAAAACACGACCATGCGCAGAGAAATATCGCGGCCAAATGCAAAGAAAAAATGTGGCCTCAGGAAGATCGCAAACTTATCATATGCCGTTGGGTTCTAAAATAACATGCGGAAGCCGAAAACACAGAACTCCCGTCGCCTAAGACAAGGACGACACACATCCGTCGCGGGAAGGTAGCGGGGTCTTAGATCCAGAAACAAGTAGAGACGAGCCAAAAAAAAACGCATCTCAGGAGGCCGACGCGAAATCAATACACTTGCAGAGACGACCTAAGAGGCTCCACGAAGAACAAAATGCTGACGCAGGGAAGTAGAAGGAGGTCGCGAGTTGAACACAGAGAAAAAACGCCCAACAAAACGCGTGATGAGCAGGAGGAGATCGTGCGGCTAGGGCATACAAAATCGTCTAGTAGAGAGTCGCGATTTTCAGTGTAAAAACCACTCACGAAAAATTGTATCAGACAGAAACCCTTGACACGAACAACACTCGACTTTTGAACAGAAACCCACGAAATTTTCAAAGATCCTCCTCAGAAGACAGGTCAAAACCCTTCACAGGTTTGAACACAAAAACCCGTCTTTGCAAATCCGTACCAAAACAGAGAGCCTTCCAGAATCCTGAGCCCTCTCGTGAGGAAGAAAAGCTCAGACCAGCTCTGATACCATGATAAAATATTCGATATATTAAACAGAGGAATAAAAGTTCCTTATATAGATTTACAAGAGACGATGTTTCTAAAAGAAACGATCGTAGACTGAAGATAAATTTAGAAACTATCTAAACTAACTAAAGACGACTAAGATGACCATTAATATTACATTATTTAATATATTTAATAGGCACTACCTTCAAGATATAAAGTCTTCGTGACAACTTTGAATGTCACCGAGACAACACCCACTTTTGAGAAGCTTGTGAACCTACTCCAAAAAGAAGAATCTCTAAGGCACGAACATGAGGAGGAGGATCATGTCATGACCACTCATCATAAAGGAAAGAAGCCTATGAAGCAGTCTGGTGAACCACCCAAATCTAGTAACTCATCCAAATCTTAGAAGAAGTGTCCAATATGTGAAAGGATTGGACATGAAGTGAAAAATTGTTGGTAGAATTTCTTAAACAAAGGATCTGTAAGAACCCTGGTGGTTCTCAGCCCGGAAACCCTACTGATTTGTTTTGGTTTTTTGCAAGTTTTGATTTTTTTTTGTGTTTTGTGGTTTTTCAGTCAAAAAGAGAATGCTGCGATTTTCTAAGGAAATTGCTAATAAATTCTAAATAAATTCTAAGTGCATGAAATAACTCAAATCTTGCTCATAAAAGGTAGGCGCATCATTTATTATCACTTTCAGAGCATATACAATGATAAATACTGAGATATAAATGAAATACAATAATTTTATTGAGGAACCTGGTTTATTACAGCCGCCTTGGGAAGAGTGAAGAATGTACGGCCAGCTCCAAATGATCAATATCCAAGCTCGAAAACAGAGGAATATCTCCCAGAACACTAGGCGCCCTTACTGTAAAAGACTGGAGATCAAAAGCCTGAGCGATTTCTTCTGATGAAAAAGTACGGCCCTTGCTGGTACGGCCTGTACAGCAGCAGCATTTAATGAGGTACGGCGCCTTGGAAAATGTGCCAAGACTCTGAAGAATGATCTCTGATAAAGACGTCCTTTATTGACTGATGAATAACTCTGTAAATCACTGCCAAAATCAATGAATGAGCCCAATCTGTGATCCCTGTGTGAAATCACCAAGTGCAAGCTTAAACTGGTATTTCACAGTCTCAGTCTGCCTAATCTCTGAAGAGTTTTCGTTCTCCAGAAACGTTTGTCTGCCAGAAACCCTAGGGTTTGCAAACTCCAATGCTCAGAGCAAAAAGACAAAAGTCGAATAATAATCTCATAATGGTTCGATTTTGCCTTGAAAGAATATATATTCTCCTTTGAGAAGTTCGACCCAATCTCCTTTTAAAATAATCATTTAATAATATGATTTAATTCGCCCTTTTACTTTAGGAGAAATCATTAATAATTAATTGGCGTCTTATTAAGTGAATAATAATTATTCACTTTATCAAATATTAATTCATTATTATAAAGTATAAAAAAAATACTTTATAATAGGCCAAATTAATTAAATATTTAAATATTTCAATAAAGTGACTTTAATATAAAGTCAAAATATTAAATATTTAATAAATCATTAAATACTCCTTATTTCTCCGTCTGATCATCAAACTGCTGAACTGGGTCGACTCTGAGCTAAATAGTTGAACCAGGTGCCCTGCCCAAAATAGCAGCTTCCGCCTGACCTAACTTTCTAAAAATAGAAAGTTCCTGAAAAAGCACTCTGGAAGATTCTGCGAAGGCCCAACCTGAAACAACTGCAAAACTGGAGCTACCAAACACTGAGTAACTGCCCCAGATGATCCTCTGCACACTCCTGTCAGCCTACGAGGATCGAATAATAGGCTAACCTCGTCACCAGCTGCACTGACTAGGATGGGGACATCACAGGATCATCCGACAAATTGCATCAAAAGAAGCCATTTCAAAGTGGCAATACTCAATGGTAGTAGAAGAACAAACAGAAACATGGCAACATTGTTGAAGAAGAAGACTCCAGAAGTCGAAGAGGAGTACGTGTTTTCTGCCCACAGTTTAGTGGATAGTTCACAATCCACCTCAATTTGGTATGTGGATTAAAGTGCTACTAAGCACATGACTGGACAAAAGGAGTGGTTTCTCACATTGAAACCCCATCATGGTAAAGTCTCTCTTGGAGATGATACCACCTATGATATTCAAGGTAATGGTGACATTTCCTTGCAATTTGGTATACATAGGTGTAGGCTCATTGAAGTCTTATATGTTCCTAGACTTACCCAAAAATCTCCTTTCTATTAATCAATTTCTTGATCACAACCTAAGGATAGAGTTTGATAAAAATGATGATAAAAAGGTATGCCTAATCTGTGATAAGTCTAAAAGTGCAAAAATTGTTGCAAGTGCTACTGAAATTAGTAAAATGTTTAGGCTTTATACAATTGCCAATAATCAAGCCTTAGTGATTAAGGATAATGATCTAGTTATGGTATGGCATCGTAGATTTGGTCATTTAAGCACTAGTTACTTGCTTACACTTAGCAAGAAAAGAATGGTCAAAGGGCTTCCCTCACTTGAGAAGTCAAGTGCCATTTGTTCCAGTTGTATTGCCGGAAAACAACATAGAGCACCCTTCTACCCTAGTGAGCATCGTGCAAGCCAACCTTTGCAGCTGGTGCATACCGATCTGTGCAGGCCCATGGCACCTAGTCACAATGGATCCAAATACTTTCAGCTTTTTGTTGATGATTACACAAGGAAAATGTGGGTATATTATTTGCAGCATAAAGATGAAACTTTTTCCTACTTCAAAGAGTTTCACACTCTTGTGGAGAAAGATACGAATCATCGTATCTGTGTCCTCTGCTCAGATCGAGGGGGGGGAATACACCAGCATATAATTCTCCACCCACTTGAAAGACAATGGAATTCAACGTCAATTGACTGCAGCATACACACCTCAGCAAAATGGGGTTGTTGAACAAAGAAATTGCATCATCATGGAAATGGTTCAAAGTATGTTGAAAGACTCTCAACTAGGACATGCATATTGGGTTGAAGCTGTGCATACAACAGTTTATCTATTAAATCATGCACCAACCAAAGCCCTTGATGGCATCACACCAGAAGAAGCATGGATAGGAGTAAAGCCTTCTATCTCTCATCTTCATGTATTTGGATGCACAACCCATATGCACATTCCTAAACAGAAAAGGAAGAAACTAGATGAAAAATCAATTCAATGTATTATTCTTGGATATAGTAATGAATCTAAGGCATACCGCTTTATGGATCCTAATACAAAGAAGATATATATCAATAGAGATGTAATTTTTGATGAGAAGAGTGATTCAAGTTCACCTTCGACATCATCACCTAATCCAAATAGTGCTCCTATTTTCAACATGGATGGGAAAAATGATGGGAATGTTGATACTCAGTCCAATTCAACACCCACAAATGTCACAAGACCTAAGTGGTATACTAGTACCATTCACGATGCAAAGCTAGATGGAGTCCCAGACACTTCAACTTTAGGTCCAAGGACTTGCAGCATGGCTCACAATGAGGTAAATCTAGCATTAATGAGTTCAGTTGTTGATAATTTTGAACCATCTAATGTTCAAGAAGCACTAGAGTCAAAGCCTTGGAAAGAGGCTATGGATGCAGAGTATCAATCCCTGATGAAAAACAACACTTGGGAGCTTGTTGATCTACCACCTGGTAAGAAAGCAATTGGATGTAAATTGATATTTAAAACTAAGTGTAAAGCAAATGGTAGTATAGATAAATATAAGGCTAGACTTGTAGCTAAAGTTATGCCCAAAAAGAAGGGATTAATTATGAAGAAACATTTGCTCCTACAACAAAAATTAAAACCATTAGAATGGTTTTTGCTTCAGCCACCCAATTTGGATGGAAATTGTATCAAATGGATGTAAAAAGTGCATTTCTAAATGGAGACCTTAAGTAGGTCTATATGACCCAACCAGAGGGATACATTGTACTTGGTAAAGAAGAAAAGGTATTCAAACTTATTAAATCTCTATATGGTCTCAAACAAGCTCCTAGAGTTTGGTATATTAAAATTGATGAACACTTGCTAAAGCATGGTTTTACTAGGCATCCATATGATCCAAATCTCTACCTCAAGGATCAAGGGGGGGATAATGTGATCATTATTGTATATGTTGATGGCATAGTTATCACAGGCAGCTCAGAAGCAATGATTGAAATAGCAAAAAATGATCTCAAGAAGGCCTTTGATATGACAGATCTCGGGCTACTTCATTATTGCCTCGGTTTAGAGGTATGGCAAACAGATCACCATATCTTTGTATCTCAAAGAAAATATGCCAAGACATTGCTCGAGAAGTTCAGAATGATGGATTCCAAACCCATGTCTACACCTATGGAATCAAGTTTGCAGTTATTTGTTTCTGATTCATCTCCTCAAGTGAATGCAACTCTCTATCGACAAATGATTGGAGGTTTGATTTACTTGACTTATACCAGACCAGATATTAGTTTTGTCGTTAATTATCTATCAAGATTTATGCAAGAACCAAAAATGTGTCATTGGAAAGCAGCAAAAGGGGTACTAAGGTATATCCAAGGTACAATGAATCATGGTTTGGAATACAAAAGGAATGATCAATTCTTCTTGACAGGGTATACAGATGCAAATTATGCAAGTTCAGTTGATGATAGGAAATCCACATCTGGATTTGTTTTCTTCTTGGGTTCAGGTCCTATTTCTTGGGGGAGTAAGAAACAAGCCACAGTTGCTCGTTCCTCAACATAAGCAGAATATCATGCAAGTGCAACAGTTTGTGAAGCAATATGGTTATGTCGCATATTAGAAGGATTGGGGGTACCACAAAACTGACCTACAGTCCTCTATTGTGACAACTAGAGTGTTCTCAAGCTTGTTCGTAATCCAGTGTTTCATGAATGGACTAAGCATATTGAAGTTGACTGTCATTTCATATGAGAACATGTTTAACAAAACAACATTTAGCTCCAATATTGCTCTACTCAAGATCAACATGTTGATATCTTCACCAAGCCTCTTGGCCGTGTGAAGTTTGATAGTTTTGAAGATTCTCTTATTAATACTTTAAAACAATGATGTAATAAGGGGGGAATATTGGAATATTCCATCATTCATACACCACCTAGGATAGGTTGTTTATTTTGTCATTGTCTATTAGTGTGACATAGGATATGGTTGCATATTTGGGTACACGGTTGAACTCGTAAGTGTTATTTTAAAGCACATATTTCACCGCTTTTCTGCCTATATATTTGGAGGTTGTATTCGAAAAATTAATATGAGAAAATATTATCTTTGATTTTCTCTGATACTCAAACTTCTCCATACATAATTTGTCACCAATAGTGGAGAAATGAAATAAAATAATTTAATGATGCCACGAGCCCAAGCTGTCTATGGGACCCAAAAGTTGAACCACATAGTAACCAACAAAAGCACCAACCACCAAACCACAATCCCTATTTCTATCTGTCCTCTATTTTTTTGCTGAACATGGTTATTTTGCTATGAACTTTGATCAAGTAATCTGCCATTTTTGCTATTGGTTCTTCCTCAAACAAAGTTGCTAAAGTGTAATGTCCCTTTTTAGCTCGTTGCCATTTTTGGTGGATTAGCCTATTACCTAACCCTCGTAGGCTAAAGTGTCTTGTTTGGTGCCTTTCCTTTTTAGGTGGTTTGAGGGTCTTGTTTGGCAGTTATCAGAGTGTTTTCTTCTCCAGAGCTTGGGGTGGTTCAGGATTGGCCTTCGTTTGGTGTTTCAAGGCTCAGTTGTACACACTTACTACTTATAGTAAGTCACCTCGAGGTTGAAGTCTAGTATTGCTATTTATGGAAAGGCACCTGAACATGTTGTGGATGTAGTATTTGGCCCCCTAGTTCAGATAGCATGAAAATCAGATGTTTATTAAGGGAGAAATGATATTTTTAATTATTATTAATCTTTAATAATAATTTATTATTTATTCAAAAGGGGCATTATAAAGTTATATTATAACTTTATGTCTAAAGGGGGCCATTTAATGACTTAAAGTACATTAAATGATATTTGTTTTGGGTGCCATTTATGAGGAATTATTATAAAGTTATAAAATGCACATTTAATATTATTTTAAATGATTAAAAAGAGCCTTCTAGAGGATCGACCTCTTCTTAGAAAAAATACATCAAGCATCAACCAAAGTTATTTGGTATTCATTCATGATTTTGATATTTGGCTTTTGAAGAGTTTCGCTGCGGAGAAGAAGAAACCTAGGGTTTCTGCAATATCTGCAATTATTGGTCATTGAGAACAATTAGTCTCTTTGATTTTGCATTCCTAAGGTTGTGAGAGATCTTCTAAAGGATTGCCATAAAGGATGGCTGTAATCAGCAGTCATGTTTGTGCTTAATGGTGAAGATTATTGAAGAGTTTGAAGAGTTTGCATCAGAAAATCAAAAGTAAACCATTGCTGGTTGTTTTTAATTGCTGATATCATTATTCTAGGCCGTACCATTTGCTACAGCCGACCTGTACAAGATAATACCAGCCAGGCCGTACCATTTCTTGAAGGTGGCGTGTGAGTTCTTGGAGGAAACGACTTGAGATTTGTGCTGCTATCATCACCAATGAGGGCGTCCAGATTCATGATATTAGTTTGCTGCAATTTAATGGTGGAGAAGTCAACATTTTGTGCCAGGTGTTCAATATAAGGGTTTCTTTGTTGCTGGTTTATATTTCCAGAACTTGCAGTTATGAGTTTCAGACTTGCATCAAATGTATTTACATTCTGGGTATGAAAATAATGTAAAAGACATTCATTATACTGCTGTTATATAATTCCAGTTTGCTGCTCTTAATCATATCTTGCAATTCCATGTATATATTTATTTGCATCAGCATTTATATTTATACCAAAAATCACAAAAAAAACATAAAACATTCATAAACCCAAACAAAGTTTCAGCTGTTGCAATTGAGGGTCATAGCAAGGACAGGAGGGTTCCTACATAAAGACTCTACTTTTAGAATATTAGCATAATTGATTCAGATGTCCTCGTAAGCCATACACTCCATGATGTGATTACTGATCCTGATGTGCAGATACAACAACTCCTGCCAGCCCACTCCTCTTTGGGTGTTTACCACTACCCCTTTTCGCACCTAAGATGGTGTGAGCTAGTTCTTAGCTCGGCTATGAGCATTTTCGCTTTCCATTTTATATCTGCCCCTTTGAAATGTTTTTGCTCGTGGTTGCATGGGAGAGAGGTGAGCCCATAGCTATGTGGCCCTTTTGAGTTAATGATACTCATCGTAACTAATTTCACAATCTTTTTTTGCTATAATTTTATATTCTATCCTTATTTTTTTGTTTCTTGACACTAACACCTAAGTTACCGGAATCGGCCCTTTACCCTGCCGATTCCGGGTACAGGTACGTGCCAAAACGGATTCGGCTTGGAAACCCTGCGGATTCGGTCAGGGTACATATTTTTTTCCCAAAAAATGCGACCACGAATTTACACGTTTTTACTTCGAATCCCGCCGTTTTTTCATGACGTGGAATTCTAAATCCGATTCGGGCGGAGTTTCCCAAAACTTTTTGCGAGATTTCGGAATTGTCAAAGCTAAAAAAACCCTAAGTTATTTTCATTATTTTCCGCCGCTCGTTTTGCTTGGTGCTTTCGGCGCTTGTTTCGCTTGGTTGTTTTGCGACTTTGAGGAAGATACAGGTCTGTCCGCCCGCCATTCAGATTGTCCGTCCGCCATTCAAACACACGCAAGGAGAAATAGCTGTGGTCGTGCAAGGAGAAACGGACTCCATTCAAGGAAAACATAGGGAAATCGCAAAGGCCGTCGACTGATAAAGAAATTTTCCGCCATTTTCCTCGTCGTTTTCCTGCGCGGATTTCCTTCGCCGTTTTTGTCCGCCATTACCAGGTATTTTTCAAGCTTTTGAACTTTAATTTAATTCGAAGTTTATATTTTATAATGTTTTGGGTTTTTATTTTTAATTTTAATACTGTTTTTGTTTTATAATTTATATGATAAGAATCATAATACTAATAAATAATATAATATTGTTTTTATAAAATACAAATTTATAATATATATTATAATATAAATATATTAATACAGAGTTTTATTTTAATTATTTAGTATTAAGTTTTAGCAAATATTTATTATAATATTATTTATTATTTAACATTTTACATTTATAATTTTATTATATATATAATATAAATAATTAAATTTATTTTAGTATTTTAATTTAATTCAATTTTAAAGTTTAAAGTTTAAATCTTAAAATAATATTTAATATAAATCTAGTTATTATTTTGTATATTTAACGTTAAAATTTATTTATGTTGCTATTTCTTATTTTAATAAATAATAATCAATAATTTAAAATTAAAATTATAAATATAAATTATTAAATTGTAATTATATTAATTAGTAATTACATATTAAATGTTTATTAATTTAATTGTAATTTTTAGTAATAAATATTGAAGTATGTTCCATTTAAATTTTAATGTTGATATCCAAACCTGCATTATATTTTTTTAACTTTTATTGTTCAATATTCAATAACTATTTTTTGAATTATTTTAGGAAATATAATGGCAGCCAGTGCTACTTCTATTGGTGGACCCACCTTTAAAACCGACGCAAATTCACCTCTATGGAAATATGTACAAATAATACAGCAAGTTAAAGGGGGAGGAACATTTGTTTGGATATGCAGTCATTGTAAAGTTCAATATACCAGCTCATACAGTCGTGTGAAATGCCATTTATGTGCCATTCCTAGACAAGGAATCACAATATGTAAAGGAGAAAATGGTGAAGTGTTAGATCCTCGCAAAGTAGCAGCATATATTAAAGAGCAAGAGGAAGCAGATGCAAGAGTTGGTTATGCCACAAACCATCCTTTGCTGAGAGGAAGAGGAAGTGGAAGGGGATCAAAGAGGCCTCCTCCTTCTCCAACACATGGTGACTTTGATGATATTGTAGTAGAGAGCCACCCATTTTTGGGTAGAAGTGAAGATGATCCTGTTGGTGTGAAGAGAAGCAAGGGGCCATTAGAAAGAGCATTTAAGCTTGAAGCTAGAGAGCTTGCAGATCAAGCTGTTGCAAGATGTCTATATGCAAGCGGTTTGGCATTTAATGTTGTAAGATCACCATATTGGCAAGATATGTTGAGAAAGGCAAGTGACTGTCCACAAGGGTACACAGGGCCAGGTTATGAGAAGGTGCGTACCACCTTACTAGCAAAGGAGGTAAAAGGCATAAACAATGCATTGAGTCCCATTAGAAATTCATGGAAAAAAACAGGGGTGTCAATTATTTCTAATGGATGGAAGGATGCCAAAAACCGGCCATTAATCAATGTGATTGCAGTGTGCCCTAAAGGGGCAATGTTTTTGAAAGCTGTGGATTGTGAAGGACAAGTGAAGGATGCACAATTTATTGCTAATATCCTTATACAGTGCATTCAGGATGTGGATCCTGAAAATGTTGTCCAAATAATAACAGACAATGCAAAGAATTGTAGAGCTGCAGGTATGTTGATTGAGACACGATTTGAGCACATATTTTGGACACCTTGTGCTGTTCACTCTCTCAACCTCATGCTACAAAAGTTGGGTGCGAAAATAAATTGGATCAAACAAATGTATGCTGAAGCTAAAGAGATCCAAATGTTCATCACAAACCATCAAATGTCACAAGCCATTTTTAGATCATTTTCAGCATTGGAGTTGTTGAAGGTAATTGAAACACTTCAACTTTTAAATTTTACATTTCACTTTAGTAATTACTAATTTATTTTTTAAACTCAAGCATGTCTTCTTTATATTTTAATTTTACTTTTAAATATTTGAATAGGTTGCCGAAACCAGATTTGCATCGAACACGATTGTCTTGAGGCGACTTGTGAAGGTGCGGGGGGCACTTTCTAGCATGGTTATCAGTCAAAGTTGGTCCCTATGGAGGCAATCCAATACTGAAAGGGCAACAAATGTAAAACAAATGATCTTAGATGACTTTTGGTGGGAACGAGCAGAATATCTTCTTAGATTCACGGAGCCCATCATGAGTATGATCCGTTTTACTGACATGGATAAGCCATGTTTGGGAGAGGTATATGATGGCATTGATACAATGATCGAGCAAATGAAAATCATCATCAACGAAAAAGAGCAAGATCCTGAAGAAACTTTCTTCAAAGAGGTGCAAACAATTTGTGTTGAACGGTGGAACAAAATGACCACCCCACTACATCTTCTTGCATTTGCATTGACTCCCAAATTTTATAGTGATGAGATTCTTGCTTTGCCATCAAGAGTGCAGCCATATTCAGATCAAGAAGTTGGTGTGGGGTGTTTGAAAGCACTGAGTAGACTCTTCTCCGATCAAGAAATGGAGTGTTTAGTTAGAGATGAGTTTGCTGATTTTGTAGCTGGCGAAAATCAAAGTATTGCTGCTTCACGTGACAAGTATAGAATGGATGCTCATTCTTGGTGGTATATCAATGGCTTTACAACACCACATCTCCAAACTCTTGCAATCAAAGTTTTATCGCAAGTAAGTTGCTTAGTTTTTATTGCACTCTCTAAAATTCTAAATTTATATTGTTTACTATTTTTAAAATAATAAAATGGTTACCTTCAAATTTAAAGTTTGATTTACAATTTTATAATAATAAGTTCCTCTCACTTTATTTCAATAGGTTGCTAGTTCCTCTTCAGCTGAGCGAAATTGGAGTACATACTCATTTATCCACTCAGTAAAACGCAACCGATTGGCAGCAAGTAAGGCAGAAGAGCTTGTTTATGTGCATTCCAACTTACGCCTTCTTACTCATAAAAAGAATGAGTATAAGGAAGGAGGCACGAGGTTGTGGGATGTAGATCCAGAGCGAACTGATTTGGATTTTTCAGCTGCCACACAATCTTTACTTTCTATGGAGTCGAATATCCAACATGCTTCCAGTGCAAGTGCTAGTGGGGCTGCATGTGGTTCTACTGATTTACCTACATCATCTAATGACAATGTCTATGATGATGTTGATCTTAATCTTCCTGGAGACCCATATGATGCCTTAGACCATTAATTGTATTATTTTGTTTTAAATGTTGAACCAATGAACAATGAATTCAATATAATTATATACCTATCGTAACATTCAAGTTTTGAATAATTGATATCAAATTAATTTAGTATAATTGTATTTCGGATTTCTTATATTTATGGTAGATCTAAGTTTTGTTTAGCATATGCATGATATGTGGTATTCTAAATTTAATTCTTGTTTTTACTTTTTATGCTGCAAATATGTCTATAACTATGATTTTTATTTGTTTTATGTACGGACGTACCCAGATGTACCCACACAAAAAAAAAAAAAAAATGCCGTACCGGCGTACCGTACCCATACCCATACCCGATTCGGCAACTTAGTATATTGATGTTCTTTCATATGCTTGTGGGACATATTATTTGTTCAATCATGGACCTGTGCCATTAATCTCACAAACAGGTGATCAAAAGTAGTAAGTTGAGTTTGAAAGCACACTCGTCTGTTAGCCCTGCAATTGTTGTCCTCAATTAGATGGATAACTCTTCTTACTGGGATTAATTTATTATACCATATAAATTTTCTAAAAGAGAGATAATCATGATGATTAGGTAGATGGCCATGTCAATTTGGTTTCCAACTATGAGAATGGGAACAGTTAACTTTTGGTCTATTTTTTGGGGGCATCTTCCTTGACAGCATGGCTGAAATATTTGAGATGAGGGGTGTTAACCTACCATGTTTTAAGCTCTTGATTGGTATCATTCAATTTTCTTAGCTTTACCTTTTGTGAGACACTTAACCACAGATTTTTTATCCTTAATACAGAAAAGTGGGGCTAAGAGATTTGATATTTTCAAACGGTCGAGGAGAAACATAAAGGTTGTTAGTCGATATTAATTTTCTCAATTCCTTGGGTTTCAAGAAATACTTTGAGTCCAAAAAATTTTGCGATCTTGATTACGTAAGTTGAGCATCTTTACTTGATTTTGTTTAAATATCAACATTTTTTCATTTTTACCAAAGAGTTAGATAGTGTAGTCTTAGTAGCTCTCCAAAAAAATTGCTACCCATAAAAAAACTTTGTTGAATCATATTTGTAGCCAAATGTCAAGTCATTCTTGTCACATCAATGTTAACTATGTTATATTTCCTATTAAAATGTTTAAATCCTTAGGTGTTGGTTTATTTTGGTCTAGTAATGATGTATGCGAGTTGCTCGTTATGAAGATTATCAAACTATGAATCCTGAAAGAGGCTCCAACACAAACAAACGAAAGAAAGGGTGAAGCTCAAAGAAAGACTATGATGGCAGATACCAAACACAAGTAGGAAGGATTGGGGCCAAGGAAAATCTTCTCTGACACATTAAGATATAACCATATATGATGCTTGTCTTCCATGCATAAGTTTGTCACTTCAGAATCAATATTCAAGGCAAGAAGTTTTAGTAAAGTCCAATGATCAAACTTACAATTTTTTTTTAAAATTGCTTTTTGTTTTTTGTATTTTCATTGTGTCCCACACTAAGGAGACAAGTATGAAACTCATAGCTTTCTATTTTTAGATTTTTTTTTTTTCAAAAAGCTAAGTGGCAATGGAAAAAGGTCAACAGTATAGATTCAAGCTTCATTGAGTGAAAATGGTTTCAAGAGGCAATAAAATGATCGAAAACTTCTTTAAGTTAGAGGTTTTATGGTACAACATTCAAGAACAGAAAAAATGGAGCAATTTTAATGAAAGATCAAAAGTTTCTATGAAATATGTAGTAACCTAGGGCTTGAATAGGTTAACCAGTTTCAAACCAGAATTTCCCAAAACGATAATACACCAAAGCAAACAATTCTCAACAGCAGTGATACTTCAGACACTGAGTTTGTAGAGTTAATATTCCAAACAGGAATTTTTATGTGGAAAAAGATACAGCAAGTTATTGAAATGAATGCTCATTCAGATCTGAGAGTTAACAGAGATTACATGCATTTGACAAATCTGCCCTAGGATGACTGGAGGACTTTATCAGCTAGTCTGTAGCTTAATAAATGACCAACTTGTGGTAGCCAACTGTCATCATGAAGGTCTTGCTGCTGGTGATAAATCATCAACTGGAACTGTGATGCTTTGATCTGAAACAGCAACTCAGAAATTGTAAGAACCCAAGCCTAGGCAGATCTCATAAACAGTAGTAAATTGTACTCCGAGGATAACTGTCCCAGTTTGACACAGAATTATCTTGCAAGAATGATTCTAATAAATGTGAACATACACAGCTGAATGAGCACCTAATGTGAATAGGCATTAACAGAGGAGACATGGCAGTTAAGAATGATGCCCTCAGAATAATGATTCTAATAAATGTGAACATACACAGCTGAATGAGCACCCAATGTGAATAGGCATTAACAGAGGAGACACGGCAGTTAAGAATGATGACCTCAGAATAATGATTCACAGTAGAACACCAATAGCGAACAGTATTAATCTCAGATTTTTTATTCAAGGATGCACAGAGTTCATGGATTAAACAAGACAATGATAGCATATGCATATATAATGAAGCCTGACCACAGGTTAGTACCCACAATGAGCTGACTTAGCGTCTGGTACATACAGTAAGGAAAGCCAGGATCACACGAGCCCATCAATTATGAGAGTTACATGACAAATGAGAACCTGACCTTGCAGATTGATAATCTTCAGACACCCGATGCAGAGTGGTCTTGGCGATTGATACCTGATGGCAGCGTAAATTCCAAAGCAGTGATTATATCTGTGCACCCAGGCTAGTTGATATGCGCCCTTGCAATGGCACCTCTTTCAAACAATGTCACCTCTTATTTGCTTGCCTTTGTCCTAAGATGGAGTCCCTGATTCCTGTGCAAGGGTGTAGGATTTAGATATGGCCAAAGCCTGGAGTTTGGCCACAAAATTTGCTTAATCGCTACTCCTAATGCCCACTGGTGTCTATCGGGTCCTGCTATAATCAGACATTTTCTGCTTGACCTCTCCTTCTATCATGAGCTTCCAGTTGTATGAGCGATTTCGCAGATATTTAAGAATAACATCTTTGGAGGGTTCTGTCTCCAGTGATTCAATGGACAAATTCGTCAAAACTGTGATGATCTGATTCTCCAAAATGAGCCAGAATAAATAGCCGATCAAGAAAGCATTCCCAAATGGGTTGGCCCATTAGGTCCAAAGCTATTATAAATTTAAATTATTAAATTATATTTAATAATTTAAATTTATTTTAATTATAATATTATTTTAAATATTATTATTTTAATATTATTTTTAAATGCAGACACAATGTTTAAAAACACTTTTGTGATTTCCCTCCAAAAATCAATTCAAGTAATTTTGGGGACATGACAGAAATTTAGGGGGAAATAGCGCTCAGGTTCATCCACTCCACAGTCTACTCCTATCACCGGAAATTGGCATGAAGAAGATGTACCAGAAACCCTTCAGTAATACCCTTTCTTAGGGATCTAATTGTAATATCCCCATTTTACGACGTCCTCTTTCAGTTAGGGTTGATTCTGATACACTTACTATTTTTAGTAAGTGCTATTTTGAAATATTCCCACACAATCTAACCCAATTTTTTTGACTTGAAACCCTTATGTCAAATAGTTTCCAAATGTGGCACAATCTGGTCTGAGTTTGTTTGTTCGATAGTTTGATTGTTCTCAATGAGAATATGATTGCAAATACATAGAATAATGAAACAATATAAGGCATATGATTGCACAATGAATAAGCAACCACAAATTCAAACTTTTATCCAAATTATATCAGTTTTGATTACAAATAAAGTGATTTCATCAGACTTATATCGGACTGATATAAAGATTACCAACCCATTCCAAATTAAAGATTTGGGATCTAAACATAATGCATACCCTGAATAATTGGGGCTTGATCCTTAATTCTATACCAAGGACTCAATTGGACGTGCTAAATGTGGATCAGAAATAATACATCGACTGTAACAGCATTGATATTTTGGTTTCCTGAGTATTACAATAACAGAAATAAAGTTCCAGCAGTTTCTGGCTTAAAAATGATTGATTTGCAGTCAATAACCACTCAGAATTTATTATCAAACTTTATTGATACAACTCCCAGAATATGCAGCAGTTGACAAACTTGCCATGATAACAGGAAAGCATTGAAACAGCACTCACATTACATTTCTCTCCCTAGACTGGACATTACAGTACTTGCAATGAACTTCATAAATAAATATCAATTGGAGACTCTTAAGTCAGGGAATTACAAGTCGTTCCAGAATGAAAGAGAGTTCAGTTTGATGCGAAGGAAACTAACTAGACTCAGAATGCAGCAAGTTCTTTCTATCGATTAATGCCAATACATAAAAGAGTATGGTTACAGTTCAACCTGGAAAATACGCCAAGACTGAGAAAAGACCCTCGGCAGATGGAAGTCGTCTGGTGCCAGTAAGAGTAAACACGTCCAGCATAAGACACATGCAAAAGATCCCCAGAATGAAGCGAATCACCTTCTAATCAGTGCACCTAGTCTATGTATTCAACGACGCCTCTTCTAACCTCCAAAAAAATAACCACGTCCCAGCTGGAAAAGGCTTCAGAAGTCACTCAAATCAAAAAAATCACGTTTCCTTTATTTTGCTCGGATTCTTCAAAAGACACGACCTGTAAATGATGTATTTGCTGGAACAAATGCGTTGAAACCCAATAGTGAATTTTGGAGTAAATTCACCCCAAGAGAGAAATGGGTTTTTGTCCAATCTCTCAGATTCTAAGGGTTTTCATCCTTAGAATTAGCTGCAACCCTAGTTTGTGGCTCAAAGGAAAATATCTGATATCAAATTTTCCATGCCCAAATGAAATGCCAAGACCTCCTTATAAAGCACTTTTTGGAAAATCACTTTTGTAGCCGACAGAACTCTATTTTCACTTTTCTTTTTTTATTTTATTTCTTTTCCACCCAAGGCTTGGTGTCTAAAATAGAGAGAAAATAATAATAAAATATTAGTTTCTTTACTTTTTTCTCATTTTCTCCTTATAACTCCCTCTCCAAGTGGGTCGCCCCCTTTAGGAAGACTCATGAAAATTACAATTTAATTATTGTTACATCCCAAATTGTGACGTTAGTATTTATCGTTACTTGATAGGGTAAATGTGAATGTAATGTGAAATCTGGAGATGAATTAAGGATGCTTGTTTCTTGTTATCAATATGAATGTGTTCCATTTAATGATTGTCTCATTTGATGGTTACTTCTATTGATGTAATCCAAGATGAATGTTGCATGTAAGTTGTTGAATAATGTTTATTCTAACTTTTGAGATGTTTCATGTATACTGCTTTTGTTGTGAACAAATGACTCCCATTGTCGTGTCATTATATACAGGTATGTGGACCATTCCTCCAGGCAGAGGAGAACTATCACTAGGGAGAGGAGCTTGGTCGAGTAAGTAGTAATGTGAACCATTTGAGCACACATTCCTTAGACTGGGTAAGCTTGGTCAGTTTGTGTGGGTAATAGATAAGTCATCCGTAATAGATCATGTGGATATGATGGTAATGTGAATGATGTAAGTAAACGAAAGTGGACATATATACATGTATATTGTATATACACGCATTCATACGTATATGCACATTGATACAAGCGTATGTTGGCAAATGGATGTGCTCATACAGATGCATCAATATGGTATACTTACATATATGTGTACATAGAGGTATACACTGATATATACATGAATATATGCACACAAACTATATATGCGGATATTAATAATATTATATTATTATTGCCTAATGACTTTACATATATATATGCTGACTGGCTCACGATATATTTATATATTTGTCAAATATATATATATACATATATGTGTGATTATATATTAAAGATTATATATAATATTATTATAGTTATATTAAAATATATATATATATATATATAAAGGACTATAATAATATTTATATAATAGAATATATAATTATTTTCTAATGGAATTGTATTTTATATTAAATCTTTTAACTTTGGAAATAGAATTATTTCCAAATTAATTTAATATCAATTTCTCAATTTATGAAAATCAAATTATTATTGATCTCCACTTTGGAAATTAACTTACTTCCTAACTTAAATATTATAAATCTCTTAAAGTGGATAAAAGATTATATTTCACTTGGAGTAAATATTAAAGTTAAACTATGGAAAATCAATGAATATCTTCAGCCGAATGTTTGTGAATCAGGCTATTCTCATTTGGATGAATTTAAATCATTATCACAAGGGGAAATCGAAATATTTCCCTAACATTTGAAAGGTAAATGTTAAACTTTTGAAAAAACAAAATATTTGCTTTCAAACTATTGAAAGAGCTTTCCCGTGAAAATATTTGGCGCTAGAAGAACACGCGCTGTGTGAGGAGATGAGGTGTTTTGAGTTTAGCCATGACCATTTCCTAAAAGGATGAATCATTTCACAATTGGCGCCATTTCTGATGAGTTCCTGTAGATGTCGATTTCTTCTTTTAACCATATGCAAAGTTGAAATTTTCTTGTTTTGCTGGCAAAAATAGAGATTGAATCACCTCTTGAAATGCTAAGGGAATAGAAATCCACCACTTATCTCATTTGAATTATTCTAAACACAGTTTTGTCATTCCACATCCCTGCAAGAGTGGAAGTTGTTGGTTTTTAGCTCTATATATATAGACGCCTTTACATTCTTCATAATACACTTTACTAAATCCGAGTTTTCATTATACTCTGAGTTTGTTTCACCATTTCTTATTTTTGAAATCATATTTCATTTTCTGAGTGATAAAGACAGAGAAATATTACCAGTATAATACCATCACAGTCTGAGTATATTTCCATAAAAGCTGAGAATTCACTATTTGAGAGTCTATTTCTAAGTGAGTATTCACCATTTTAGAGTCTGTTTCTGAGGAGAATTCAATCAATATTGAGGGTTTTTGTTAAAAGAAGAACTGGAACTGTGTAATTGGAGAGAGCTCATAATCAGGCATGAAACCTTCATCATCTTTCAATTTTGAATCTGATTATTATGTTTCTATTTCTTTGTGTTTGTTGTGTGTGCAAAGGCTGAAAGTTAATTCCTGAATGCAATTTAGTTGTAGGGGAAAAGAACTTTCAAGAGAAATGTTTATTTATTATGCATAAAAAGGGAATTTATGTGAAGGAATTTAAGAGAAGATTTAAAATGCATTTAGTGTGAAAATTGCATCTTTTGTATGGTCTCCATATAAGGAGAATACGATGGTAATAGTTAATATCTAATAGGATCGAAATGAAGGCAGAGTCAAGTAAGGTCTTTCAACTTAAGTTATTAGGTTAACTAAGACAAGCTAAGTACTCCTAGGATAAAGATTTCCTGATTAGGAGGAATTGTACAGGACACTTGTAGACTGTTTCATTTCTAAGTAGATAGATTGTTGTAGGTAGTCTAGGGTGACTGATTAACCATTGAAGGACATAAGCCTATGCGTAGTCTAAGATAGCCTTAAGTCAAATCGGCTCTGAGTAGTGTTTATGATAGATGACCTTCATTCGAAGTACTAAATGAGAATACTTTGGCCAAAGTAGTGAAATGTATGACATCCACTTAGGTGTGAGATAGTTGAGACTACACTGTCAATTCATTGTGATCCTTGTACTAGTTTGAGATTGTGAAATAGCAAGGTTCTAATTGTGTAGGACACATCACTATGCTCAGTTGGTAATCATTAACGGATACCCTACCAATCTCTTCGTTCAAAGAGAGGGCCATCTATTAAATAATGGATGTGCGAGGGACCGCATTATAAGTCCGTGGTTGGCGGAAAAGCGCCCAAGTGATGTTTCTCCTCCATAGCAAGCGGTCAATGTACCAAGACTTGAAAGGAAAGGAACCTGGACCTTCTTACTACTATTTGTTCAAAAGCTCACTAGAGCTATGTAAGTTAAGGTATATATTCTTGTTTCATGTACTTGTGAAGTTATTATATTGAAATGGAATCTTTATTGTAAATTGATATGACAACTTGTTCATGTTTTATCAATAAAGAAAAGGAAAAAATTTATTGCAATGTCATGTTAACATGTTTACTTGTAGGATATAAATTATGGAAATTTTACTTTACCGAAGGGTTGGGTTGTTACACTTTCCCCACAATTACTTAATTTTTATAAATTCATATGTCTCCCCAAAAGACATTTCATAATTCTAGAAAAACTTTCCAACTTGATATTTTCCTTTGCAATTTCATCTTCTTACCAACTAGAATAGCTTACGAAGTTGACAAATAAGCTAGTCCACCCTATCTCAATGATCATGCCAAAAACCGGGACAATACCGTCCTCCCTTCCCGGGACTGCTTTCCCTCAAGCAATCGTATGCCAATCCACTGCTCCACTCTAATGTACATGCCATATAACCATAACACCTGAAGCAACTCACCGTGATCACTGAGTACCAATGCATCATCCTATCAATACCTAGATCCCAAATCATCTTGAGAAGAACTCCAACCAACATCCTCTGAATATAGCTGAAGCTCCTGACACTTTCAAGTCCCGTCAATCTGTGAGGCCAACTATCCATCCAGGAAACTCTTGGATTCCAAATTTGTACGTCTACCTTACCATGCCAACTACAAGTACTACAGTGATAAACCTCATGCATCAAATCTCTCCATAAGTAAAATCCACCTAGAACCCAAGAACAAACTGGACGTCCTTCCATCTCAAAGCCAATGGACTTCTGCTATGCCACTCTGATGTAGACACCTGTATGCCCAAAATGAAGGAACTTATCATAGTTCCAAAGAAGAGATGATCCACATATGTCACTACCAGGATCCCAAATCTTTGCGCCGTCACATTCATCCATCATGTAACACCTCATTATGCTGCTGCTATAAACCAAGACATCATCTACCCAATTGAGAACTTTACTCCACATGAGGCCACAAGTACTACCAACAATCAATGTTGTTAGGAATTCATCAATGAGACAATCTTTAGCAAGGAAAGTGTGCTGAATACTTCTCCAAGACCTCCAAACAGCTGCTGCAACTTTACCTATATCTCCACAAGTTAGAGTGCCTTCATTAGATGATGCCAAGTAAATGTTTTGTTTAGGCATGCACCAAATGAAGTCCCTTACATGCCGATCTTCATAGCCCACTATTAAAATCTAAGAAGACTGAATCACCAATCAATAAGTACATCGTTGCTCTATCATATGAAAGAGTTGATAAGTCCACGGATGAATAGTAGAGGTTTTCCTTTTGCATCATAGACAAACCTTTAGTGGTTGGTCCACCATGAACGCCACCCAATATATCCTCAACTCTAGGTAGGAAAGGATCAACTTCACACCTAACCATCCCTACCCGAATGTTCTCAATGCAAGGTTTCAAATTTGACTCATGATATGAAAGAGAATTGCTAATCAAACTCAGAAAATCAGACTTATGATTATACCTCTTCAATATATCTTCGCTGTCCTCTTTTTCCCTTGGAAAAAATAAAGACCTAATGGAAGATTCTCTTTGTTCCCTTGCATCATTTGGCTGATTGCAACGTTTTTGGACTCTTTGGAGGCGTTCTCTTGCTTGGGTAGCTCTATGCAACCAATCTTCAGTCAACCTTTGACAATGCTCTATATCTGCTGCCCCAAAGTACACAAAATCTGA
Organism: Sequoia sempervirens; assembly: GCA_007258455.2. Lineage (NCBI taxonomy): Eukaryota > Viridiplantae > Streptophyta > Pinopsida > Cupressales > Cupressaceae > Sequoia > Sequoia sempervirens. The sequence goes on from VDFB02240150.1 coordinate 21,679, forward strand.
TTTATGATGGGTTGTATCATTCACATCATCATGGCCCATGCTTGCACCATGCGTACCCTCAAATGTAGAATGCAAATCATTGTTCTCTTCTTGACCAAAAGCTGCCATATAATGAGGAAGAGAAGTTTTGTCATTGCTGTTATAGAATTCAGAATCACTTTCATACCTTGGTGTCAAATCTTCAATTGTTACAAGCTTCTTTCCTTGTAAACCTCATACTCAACCTTTGTACCTTGATTATCAATGCTTGCGGTATCCTCTATATTGACTAATCCATGTGTCCAAACTGCAACCTCATGCTTCTCTCTCCTTGCTGTTACGAAATCAGATTGCAAGCAAATAATGTCTCCAATGTCGATCATATGTTCATCAACCCATACCTGGCTGTCCAAAATGCACTGCTCATGTGTTGATAGTGGACTGCTGATTGCATTCAAGAAATCAAAATTATGGTCTCTTGCAGTATCTTTGTTATCTTTAACAAGCTCTAACCTCTGATACTGAGAGTCATATATTGACTTACCATTCCAAATCTGCATTTCCAATGTGCTCTTTGCCTCCATCCATAACCATGGTGAAATCATCATGAGAAACCAAACATTATCATATCGTAGAACCTTATGGTTAGACAATTTTCTAGTCCCTACAATCAGCTCTCTAAAGCAAAATGCATATGACTTCAACAAGCGATCCTCCAATGCCAACATATGAATGGGACAAGTGAAATCAATCTCACTACATGACCACACATTATTACAAAATGATTTCTTACCCATGAGTTGTAGAGTTGTCTCATGCAATGGAATATAGGTGGAATCCACATCCCCATGTAGCTGATCAACCAAAGTAGAGGTTGCAAAATCCGTGGATGCAACTTCCTCCACCTTGTGGCTACCATGTAGACTTATGCATTCCTCACTTGAGGCTGCAATTGTTGTTTCTTGCTTGTTCATATCCTCTTGTGACTAGAGTGAACATGTGAACATGGCTTTATCCTCCTTAGGGCTTCCACATGTTCGGCTAGAAGTCCAAACTTCTAGACATGATGACTGAATTTTATTTTTTCCATGGTCATTTGTAGGTTGCAAGTTGCAAGTAAATGTTTCCTCTTTCTTCTCCATTCTTTCTTCAATGGTGACTTCTGAGTTTCCTTTTTTCAAGAATGTTCCTACTGGATGCAACTCCTTCTTCTCATTTATTTCAATTTCTGACTTGTTTTTAAGACAATACTCTGATTCATCATGCTTAGCGTTGAATCCCTCTTGCACTTGCCCTTCTCTTGATTCTGATGGAGATTCAAAATTCATTTCTTCTTTTCTTCTTATGTAATACCTGTCAAAAGATTCGGTAGCCCTGACCTTCTCAGCGTCACTTGAGTATTCATCAAAGATTCTGATAAATTCCTCATACACAGGTATAATTTTCCTGTCAGAACTAGATATTCTTGGAATGTCAAAAGATTTTTCCTCTTTTGATAACTGTTATACCACTTGGCAATCTTAGTGGCAGCAATTTCATTTTCTCTTTCTGCCATTACTGTATTCATCTCTCTTTTCTCCATGTCTGTAAACAACCTTAGTATCCCACACGCTGGCAGGATTTTTGCTTTGATACCACTGAAATATTCCCACCCAATCTAACCCAATTTTTTCGACTTCAAACCCTTATGTCAAATAGTTTCCAAATGTGGCACAATCTGGTCTGAGTTTGTTTGTTCGATAGTTTGATTGTTCTCAATGAGAATATGATTGCAAATACATAGAATAATGAAACAATATAAGGCATATGATTGCACAACGAATAAACAACCCCAAATTCAAACTTTTATCCAAAGTATATCACTTTTGATCACAAATAAAGTGGTTTGATCAGACTTATATCAGACTGATATAAAGATTACTAACGCATTCCAAATTAAAGATTTGGGATCTAAACATAAACATGCATACGCGGAATGATTGGGGCTTGATTCTTAATTCTATACCAAGGACTCAATTGGGCGTGCTAAATGTGGATCAGAAATAATACATCGACTGTAACAACATTTATATTTTGGTTTCCTGAGTATTACAATAACAGAAATACAGTTCCAGCAGTTTTTGGCTTAAAAAGGATTGATTTGCAGTCAATAACCACTGAGAATTTATTATCAAATGATACAACTCCCAGAATATGCAGCAGTTGACAAACTTGCCATGATAACAGGAAAGCATTGAAACAGCACTCACATTACATTTCTCTCCCTAGACTGGACATTACAGTACTTGCAATGAACTTCATAAATAAATATCAATTGGAGACTCTTAAGTTAGGGAATTACAAGTCGTTCCAGAATGAAAGAGAGTTCAGTTTGATGCGCAGGAAAAAAACTAAACTCAGAATGCAACAAGTTCTTTCTATCAATTAATGCCAATACATAAAACAGTATGGTTACAGTTCAACCTGGAAAATACGCCAAGACTGAGAAAAGACCCTCAGCAGATGGAAGTCGTCTGGTGCCAGGAAGAGTAAACACGTCCAGCATAAGACACAGGCAAAAGATCCCCAGAATGAAGCGAATCACCTTCTAATCAGTGCACCTAGTCTATGTATTCAAAGACGCCTCTTCTAACCTCCAAAAAAATAACCACGTCCCAGCTGGAAAAGGCTTCAGAAGTCACTCAAATCAAAACAATCGTGTTTCCTTTATTTTGCTCAGATTCTTCAAAAGACACGACCTGTAAATTATGTATTTGCTGGAACAAATGCGTTCAAGCCCAATAGTGAATTCTGAAGTAAATTCACCCCAAGAGAGAAATGGGTTTTCGTCCAATCTCTCAGATTCTAAGGGTTTTCATCCTTAGAATTAGCTGCAACCCTAGTTTGCGGCTCAAAGGAAAATATCCGATATCAAATTCTCCATGCCCAAATGAAATGCCAAGACCTCCTTATAAAGCACTTTTTAGAAAATCACTTTTGTAGCCGACATAACTCTATTTTCACTTTTCTTTTTTTATTTTGTTTCTTTTCCACCCAAGGCTTGGTGTCTAAAATAGAGAGAAAATAATAATAAAATAATAAAATATTATTTTCTTTACTTTTTCTCATTTTCTCCTTGTAACTCCCTCTCCAAGTTGGCCGCCCCCTTTAGGAAGACTCATAAAAATTACAATTTAATTATTAAAATATTCTAAAAATATTATAATAATCTTTGCCCATAATTACTTAATTTTTATAAATTCATATGTCTCCCCAAAAGACATTTCACAATTCTAGAAAAACTTTCCAACTTGATATTTCCCTTTGCAATTTCATCTTCTTACCAACTGGAATAGCTTACGAAGTTGACAAATAAGCTAGTCCACCCTATCTCAATGATCATGCTGAAAACGGGGACATTACTTATTTCAAGCAGGGGGTCTAGTACGGTGCTTCAGTCCTGGGTGAGCCTTCTCGAGCGCCTCAGTTTCTCTCCGGCTCAAGTTTTAGGGTGCTATTTACTATTTTTAGGACTTTCTAAAAATAGTAAGCCAATTAGGGTTAGTCGGACCTAGTCAGGGTGGTCTCAGCAGCACATATTCAGTTGATACAAGTTACTAAGGTTGAATCATTAAAATATTTGAATAATGTTTCGAAAAAATGAGCTTTAATAAAGTAACTTTATATTTATTTGTTGAGGGTCATGAAGGGGACAAATTTGCACAATGGCACCTAGTACAATGACTTCGTCATTTTAATGAGCTTCAAAGGTATTTTATAATGCACGTTTTAAGTGGACGCCTATGTAAAGAAAAGAAGTTAAATTTATATTAAAAGCTAATGTTGAGGATGAATTAAAATTAAATCAAATGTTATTGTAAAGTACCGTTGGATTTTATGGCTGCTGCTGGTCGCCCTAATTTGGAGACTCCTTTAAAAGCTTAATTTGAAGTTCATTTGGATTATTGACTATGCTTGGATATGAAACTTTGTCGTGCATTTCTCTTGGAGCTTGGCTTTGAGGAAATCAAGGGTTTGCAGGGACAAAAACCTCTGTAGATCACACTCTCTTCGTGTTTGAAAAGCAACATCAGGAGGGTCTGCTGGGAGTCTCATTCCAGGGGCTTTGCATTGTGATAAATATGATGCATTTTCGTTGAGATTGGGGCAAATAATGAACATATTATCTTGCAGCAATTTTGGTGAAGTTTAAGTGACTTTTGGTGATGATTTTCTTGATTTCTGGGCACTTTGGTTTTTGAACCTGAACTCTTATAATTGATCATTACTCATAAAAGGTTTAAGCTTTCATTTTGGGTATCTCAAGCAACCTCTCTCAAGGACGAATCCAAAGAGTACCTTTACACTTTTTTTGAGTGAGTTTTGAATTTGTTTGAGAAGATCGAACTTCTAATGTGGGACGGCCTCTTGGGGTGAAAAATCCAGAATTTCTGATGCTGGTTTTGGATGCTTCAAGGCGCCTTAGAAGTCTGTAGTCTGTGAGTTTTCTGTAGTTTGCATACAGGGAGGATTTGGGACTAGTCCTTGCTGCTGTGTGTGGCTTTAGGGAACCCTCTATGTTGCTGGACGCCTCTTATTCCAGGTTTTAAGTTCCCTTATTTTCTGATATGAAGCGAGGTGGAATCTGCTATTGAAGATTGTTTGCAGCGATTGTGGTGCTTGGAAACCAAGAGAATGGGCCCTCAACTTGAAACAGTTCAATGCTTGGAGGATGATATACTGCTGTCATGCTTTAATTTCAGGTCTGATTATGCTTCCAAATCTGTTGTTAAAACATTTGTAATGCTGGTCAAAACAGTAATTTAATATCTGAGTATTGAATGAAGAAATATTCTGTTAGTAACTTGGGTTTGCTGCTGCAAGTTCATTGTTAAAAATCTTATTGCAAGGAAGTCTCTTGTTATTTGATGTTCCGTGTATTTATCATTTACATGTTGAAACAATGTCAAAACACATGAGAAAACGAAGGGCAAACATACTCAGAAATCTGTAACAGCAAGAGTACAAAACAAAAAAAAGTTTTGGGGATGGTCATTACACTAATGCTGCTCTTCAACTACCAGTCAGGTCTGCTCAAATCACACAAATCTGCACAAGAATAATCTGGAAATAAGGTAACTAAAGTATTAAAGTGAAATTGGAATAATGAGGCTAGGGTTTCGTCCAACCACCTCGCATAGATCAAGGATTTCATCCTGAAAATACCACCATAAGTGATCATATTCCAAATTTTCCCCCTACTTAGTGCCCAACAAACTCAATAAATAGGCCTTCAATTTGAAACGTGTGGCCCAAGAGGTCGGCCCCAAGCCTAAGAGGTTGGCCCCAAAATTTAAAAATTTAAATTTATTTATTTATTTTTCTGGCACCCAACATTCAGTTTATTTATTTAAATATAAAATTCAAATTTATCTATCTTAAAATACTATTATTATATTTACTTAAAATATCAAAACATAATGTTCAAAACACTTTTCCCGCCTTTGCAACATTCAAATTTTCAATTCAAATTGGGGACATGACAGTCCTTCCCTCCCAAATGTTGCTTGTCCTCAAGCAACCTCAGATTTGGGTGCTTAAAAATCTCCACACCTTCCCAAGTTGCACCTTCTAGTGGTAAGTTCTTCCATTTGACTAGGTATTCTGAAATGACCTTGTCCCTCAACCTTTTCTCCCTCACATCCAAGATTGTCTCCGGCTCAAGAATCAATTTCCCTTCATCATCAAGTGGTGGCAACTCAAGAGGAGTGATCTGCTGCCCAAGTGCCTTTTTGAGGCAAGACACATGAAAAATATTGTGAATTCTGCTGTCCTCAAGAAATTCAAGCTCATATCCAACCTCCCCAATCTTCCTTAGAATTTTGTATGGTCCATAAAATCGTGGCTTCAACTTTTTAGTTCCCTTCATGCCAATCTTGTTGAGAATCTTGTCAACAAGCTCCTCACTGTTGCCATGCTTCTCTTTGACAATAAAATGTCATCCATGATCTCAATCAGAAAGTTCTCCATCTCGCCATGATTCCACTCGGCAAAAGTATCAACCAGTTTCCAATTGGACAAATGTAAACCCTGGTTTCCCTCTAACAATGATCTAGCTGATATTTCAAGTTTTTTTCTGACGTTTTTAGGTTTTTGAGTTTTTTTGTGTTTTTGAAGCAATAATGAGAAGGTACGATTTTGACAATAAATGCTAATAAATGGAAATAAATTCTCTAAAAATCCAATAGCTCTGGAAATACAATACTAACAACACCAGTAACCTTTATTCAACTTTTCAAGTGATTACAATGATACCCAGAAGAAGCAATGAATAAAAGAAGAATTTTTATTGGGAAAAGAACCTGGTTTTCTGCTGGTACGGCTGAAGGTACAAATGGTACGGCAGAAATAAATGTGATCTCCTTCCTTCCTTCTGGCATGCACAAATTGTTTGACTGGTATAGGCGCCTCTTTCTGAACAAACTGGAGCCTCCAAACCAAGGCGTTGATTCCAATGTGATAAGTACGGCTCTTAAGAGGTACGGCCTGCTGGTAAGTACGGCCTGTCAAGCTGCAATTAATACTTGTACGGCTTCAACCAAATCATAGTGTAATCCTCTGGAAAAAGGTGCGCCTAGGTTAGGAAACACTGTCTGGACACAAACACTGAAGAATCTCTGATCAAGAACAATCTCTGAAAGCTCTGTAGTTTCCTCTGAGTAAGAAAACCTCTGTAGGCAATAGATCGAGTGATATTGCACACTCTCTGAACTGCTTTCCGCTGGAGATGGCTCGTTCTCCAAGGAATCGAACGTGAAACCCTAAGTCTCAGGCTCAGACCAAAAATTGATCAATATCAAATTCAATAATTTCATAATGGCACAAATCCCAATGCAAAACCCTCTTAAGGCTGAAAAGTGCGATTTCCTTAAGAATAGGGTTTTCATTAAAATATTCATATTTTAATCTTTTTAATTCTCCATAGTTCTCAGCTGAATATTTTAATTTAAATCAAATGTGAAACTGGCCCCTGCTGATGATGGGCGCACCCCTCAAGGCAATCACTTAAGTTATAATTTAAAATTATAACTTTATAATATAAACATTAAATAATTAATATTTAATCAGTATAATTAAATATTAATATTTCTCCCGTCACTTGTCCGTTTC
>VDFB02240152.1:0-23511 GCA_007258455.2 Sequoia sempervirens
CGAGGATATACTTTACTTCCACATCTTTCTTTGATAGGGTTAGTTAGTTAGTTGCTCTCCTATTTTTAAAATAAGATACTCCTCCTGCGTGAGTGAGAAAAGGAGAATAGAGAGAAGTAAAGAGATAGATGATAGTTAGAGTAAGATAGAAACAAAGTAGCAGATATCATGTAAGAATCAATATGATAATGAGAGATAGAATCTGTTTAACCAGAGACAGAGTTTGTTGATAGTCTCCATATCAACAAAACAATGTATATCATTCTATTTTCATGAATAAAGTTCAATGAAGTTATGAGTTTAACATCTGCGTAATCAGTAGATGCTTGCTAAGGGGGCCCACTTAGTAAGTATCTGTAGCTAGTTAGTTAGTTGTTCTTTTCTGTTGATCGTCAGTTAGCTTTCATTTTTGAAGTTTTCATACAAGCTCAATCTTATAGTGCTCCTGCAACATAGAGAGTCCATCCCTGTGACTGTTCCTACAGCATAAGGCCAGTTCATAGTTTGTGTTTCATTCACAGTTGTTATGGTTTTTATCATAGTTGAGTTAAAGAATTTTTGCATTACCGTTCTGTGGCTTAGATAGAATTTCTTTCCAGTATGTATTTCTGCTAAGATTTGATCGAAACGAGTTCCTAGTGCATATATTTTGCCGCGCCATTTAAAGTCTACATCCCCTAGTTTGACAAGTAAAATGAACATCCACATAGGGTGTGGTCACGTGAATGTCCAGATTTTCAAGAGTTTCAGCATGATTTTCATATCCTTTTGTGAGTGTGAACTATGAAGAAGCGAAAGGGGTGAATTATATGGGCGTTGAATGTTTAGGAACCTTGGATCAATGCTAAACTTTAGGAATTGTGATTTTGATTGGTTTGATTGGATAATGAACTTGTTAACCCTAAGATGTTAGATGTTATCTTAGAATGAACTCATTCAAAAGAGGTGATAATCTAACTATGTGTGTGAGGAAGGATTCATCCAAACACACCTAACTAAATAAATGATTTTGATTCGGTTTAAGGACATACCCAAGTCTAGACAATGATGTTTCCAAAGCTCCAAAGTTGTTTATGAGATGGAGATGATAAAAGTTTGGATGAATGAAGTTTTTTATTTGATCCTAAATGAACCTAGTAGGGACTTTGTTTACAAGACCAAGATAGTGAAGAACATGCCTTTCTCTAAGAGTACTTCAAAACCAAAAGACTAATGTTTGCATGAAAACTATATCACCAAAAGATGCCAAGCACATGCGTGGGGTCGAATTGTTTCTTAACTTTTCTTAACGAGTTCATTTTACCACAAACACACTCCTGATTAGATTTTGAAACTAGATGCCCAATGTCCTAGTTTTATTTCATCCCACAAAGTGCATTATGTGGAAATCAAGGAAATCAAAGGAAAGGTTACCTAATGTTGAACTTTAGTAGGAGAAAATTGAGATGAAATCAAAATGCTTAGAAGCCTCTAAGTATATGAATCCCAAGGGCAAGCAATAGCATGTGAATTTTTTCAAAGGTATTTGCTTCTCCTAATGGGTTTGAGATTTGGCACTCATGTTAAGTGTTTGTTTTTCCAATGTTTTCGAACAAGAAATATTTTTTGTTTCCAAGAACAAGCACAACCCTCTAGCTATGAAAGACTGTATTTGTTGAGTCCCCACTTGGACAAGTGTAGCAATGCTTATTTTTAGCGAATGGTTAGATGCTTGACCCCACTAGCTCCCCTCCATGCCACCCACTTCTCGGTGCATCCAAGCATTAGTACCCATAAAAATATCATGGCATACTTTCCATTTCTACTAAAACCTATAAAAGTGTGGGGCGGCTTCAAAACGACCGTTCTTGCACCAACAAATAGATAGGGATTTTGGACTTTCTACAACAAGGGTTTTAATTCAGACTTTAAGTTCATAGGAGTTGACCCATCGAGGCAAGAGGCCATTGTTTCCCTTCTCGTCAAAGCCAACTACATGATACTGGCCTTTGTTCCAGTACCCATGTTTATATCCTAGATGGAAATACTCTTGGCTTTAGAGTGTTATCGGTTGAGTCATTCCCTTGGGTGAGTACTTTTTCCCCAAGGAAGGCCCTCTAAGATAACAAAAGTGAGCAAACATATCCAGTTTTATGTGGAGGTAATGGATGTGGTCCAAAATTTATGATGGGAAAGAAGGTCAATGTATGATCTTGATGAAATTGAGGAAGAACAACAAGAAAGGGACAAGAAAAATAAAATCAATATAGAGTTTCAAGGATTTTTCAAGTGAGTAAGAGAGCTATGGGAGGAGCCTCATCTAAAATATTTTGAGATAGAGATTGGTATACCATTTAGAGAGCTTGGTTTTCATGGAGTTCATTTCAAAGACTCTCCTTTTATTGTTCCTACCGTAAACTATTTGGTAGAGTTGTTGGAATTACTTTTGTAAGTAATCAGTATTAGTGAGATTGAGATTGTTAACCTTGAGAGAGTATGACTTGGGAAAAATGAATTTGATATGGTTATTATTTTCAAAGACTTCAAGAGGGATGTACTCTGCATTGACGTCATTCCTCTATATTCACTTAATGGCATCAAGGAATGGCTAAACTCCATGGATGCAAAGTATAATGAAAGTAGAATGAAATTCAAATGGTAGCTAATTTTGAAGAGTATTATTGATGATCCAGATAAATTTATTGAAGATGGTGGTTGAGAATTTTTTAATATGGAAGTAGTGATTGATTGAGGATAATTGAGGAAGAGTTAGATCACGGGTATGTGTATAGGATCATCATGGAAAAAATAGGCCCTTAAGTGCCAAAAAATTAGAAAAATTAGTGTTAAGCAACTTGACATAAAAATTTTGAATAAGTTATCTATATTATTTCAAAATATGTAAGAATAGAATCTTGTGAAAATTCAACTTTAGTTTCAAGCTACTAGGTTTATTTAAAATAAATAAAATCTATTTGAGTGAAAATTTGAATTTCAATATAGTGGTACTTAAATTTCGGGGAAAAAATAAGAAGTAGGTGTCTATCTGACCACCCTAACCACAATAAAATGATAATATTTGTTTATAACATTTAAGATATAAGTAGAAGACTCATGCCCCGATGTGATATATTTTTTTTTGTAATTTTTGTCCAAGTAAATAATTAATTATGAATTTTTATTACAAATTTTAAAAATATAAAAACTTTGTATGTCGACCACCTTAGCGGTAAAAATTCATGATTTTTTTTAATCCTATAGTTTGTGTAGCATAAAATCTGATGCATGTTTCAAATTCAAAAAGTGATACGTTTGAAAGTTATAGATTTTTCAATCCAACCTACCGATTAAGACTTTTGAGTAAGTAATTCTAATAGAAAATGAATAATAATTATTTATTAAATTCAAATTGGAGAATAATTTATATTGGTGGAAATTTGAGAATCTCCTCTAAAAACCTGTTTCATTTCATCAATTTTGGAAAAAAGAAAAGTTGTCAACCACATACCCTACAAATACCCATAATATTGCCACTTTTTGGCCCATCATGATCCTGCACATACCCATCAAGGATATGAACCCTTTGATGTAGAAGAGGAATCAGAATTATATTTCATGTAGCCACCATCAAGAGTGTTACAAGGAAACAAGATGGAGGGAATTTTTATATAAGGATAGTTTTCAATGTTGTAGGTACCAGCTTTAATGCCAACTACAATGGCAACATTGAAATTCCCTAGCAATATTTATGTTTTGGAAATTTCCTTTAGATGCAAAGATTCAAAGCACATCAACCATGTGGTACAAATGATTAAATCCCAGAGATGATTTGTAGCAAATAAAGAGTCTGAAAAGGCAGAGAGAGCTACACTGATGACTTAGAAGAAACTTTAGCTTTCAAAATCAAAGGCAATTAGGTTGGAAAATGTGTGGATCAGACCAACATTTGGTGGAAGAGGAAGAAAGATGACTGGAACTCTGGAGGTCCACCATACTAGATTTTGGTATTCAACCATGAGAGAAAAAGAGAGCTGATATCATGTATCAAAACATTAAGCATGCATTCTTTTGGCTAGTGGAGAAGGAGATGCTTACTTTGCTTCATTTTCATTTGCATAACCATATCATGGTGTGGGAACCAAGAAGACCAAGGATCTCCACTTTTATGTGGAGGTAATGGATGTAGTCCAAAATTTAGGAGGGGAAAGAAGGTCAATGTATGATCCTAATGAAATTGAGGAAGAATAGTAAGAGAGGGACAAGAAAAATAAAATCAATACAAAGTTTCAAGGATTTGTCAAGTGAGTAAGAGAGCTATGGGGGATCAGCCTCATCTAAAATATTTTGAACTAGAGTTTGATATACCATTTAGAGAGTTTGGTTTTCAAGGAGTTCCTTTCAAATCCTCTGCTTTTATTGTTCCTATAGTAAACTATTTGGTAGTGTTGATGGATTTACCTTTCTTAGTAATCACTATTAGTGAGATTGAGATTGTTAACCTTGAGAGAGTAGGAATTGGGAAAACAGAATTTGATATGGCTATTATTTTCAAAGACTTCAAGTGTGATGTACTCCGCATGTACGTCATTCCTCAATATTTGCTTGATGGCATCAAGGAAAGGTTGAACTCCATGGATCATATAAATTATTAAGAAAGCATAATGAACTTGAACTGGCTGGCAATTTTGAAGACTATTATTGATGATCTGGATAAATTTTTTGAAGATGTTGGTTGGGAATTTTTGAATATGGAAGCTAGTGATTCTGATTCTTATAATTTAGAAGAGTCAAATCAAGGATACGAACCCTCTGATGTAGAAGAGGACTCAAAATCATATTTCGTGTAGCCACCATCAAGAGTGTTACAAGACAACAAGATGGAGAGAATTCTTATATAAGGATAATTTTCAATGTTGTAGGTACCAGCTTCAATGCCAAATACAATGGAAACATTCAAATTCCCTAGCAATATTTATATTAAGGAAATTTACTTTAGATGTAAGGTTTCAAAGCACATCAACCATGTGGTACAAATGATTAAATCCCAGACACATGTGGATCAGGTCATCATTTGGTGGAATAGAAAGAAAGATGACTGGAACTCTAGAGGCACACCATACTAAATTTTGGTATTCAACCATGAGAGAAGAAGAGAGAGCTGATATCATGTATCAAAATATTAAGCATGCATTCTTCTAGCCAACAAAGAAGGAGATGATTACTTTGCTTCATTTTCATTTGCATAACCATATCATGGCATGGGAACCAAGAAGACCAAGGATCTCCACTTTTATGTGGAGGTAATGGATGTAGTCCAAAATTTAGGAGGGGAAAGAAGGTCAATGTATGATCCTAATGAAATTGAGGAAGAACAGTAAGAGGGGGACAAGAAAAATAAAGTCAATACAAAGTTTCAAGGATTTTTCAAGCGAGTAAGAGAGCTATGGGGGAGTAGCCTCATCTAAAATATTTTGAACTAGAGTTTGATATACCATTTAGAGAGTTTTGTTTTCAAGGAGTTCCTTTAAAAGCCTCTACTTTTATTGTTCCTACAGTAAACTATTTGGTAGTGTTGATGGATTTACCTTTCTTAGTAATCACTATTAGTGAGATTGAGATTGTTAATCTTGAGAGAGTATGACTTGGGAAAAAGGAATTTGATATGGATATTATTTTCAAATATTTCAAGCAGGATGTACTCTGCACTGACGCCATTCCTTAATCTTCACTTGATCACATCAAGGAATAGTTGAACTCCACAGATATAAAGTATTATGAAAGCATAATGACTTGAACTGGTATCCAATTTTGAAGACTATTACTGATGATCCAGATAAATTTATTGAAGATATTTGTTGGGAATTTTTGAATATGGAACCTAGTGATTCTAATTCTGATAATTTAGAGGAATCAGATCAAGGATATGAACCCTCTGATGTAGATGAGGAATCATAATTAGATGAGGAAGGTTTAGAAGATGAGTCTCTTGTGGAGTCAGGGGAGGACGAAGAAGAAGAATATTCTAAAGAGGAGGAATGAAAAACATGGGATGAATTAGAAGCCAAAGGTAGAAATGTAGATAAGGAAAAAGGAGACGAGTCTAACAATGAAGAGGAAAGGCGACAACGAAAAGTGAAAGCTATAGGGAAGTCTCAAGAACATGATATTAGATATTCAAGAGGAATGCCTGCCAAGAGGCATAAAGTCAAATGAATTGAGTTCATCTACATCCTTCTACTATTTATTCATGCACATAAACTATCATCTTGTAATCATAATATTTGAGCTCTATTTACCCATCTTATGCATCAATAAACAACTCAACACAAGAGATGGAAATTGACATATTAACACTTGACAATATCCAACTAAGTTATTGAAGCTCAACTATTGATAACTCCTTCTCCATCCAGATTCTAATACTGAGTGGGATGAGGAAGAAACTCCCTCCTCTAGTAAGAAAAATAAGAAAACCCCTAACAAGAAACCCTCGAACAAAAAAGGGTGCATTGTGAAAACCCCTAATGGCACAACTCAAGAGACTAAAAGAAATAAGGACCCCCCCATGAATAAGTTGGTTTCTTATTCAAAGGATTCTCTAGAAGATAATTCTTATGATCATATTGCTATTGAGGAATCTAATTCCTCCTACCTTGCCACTGATAAATAGAACAGACCTAGATTCCCTAGAGATGTCAATCCAAATGACCACTATTTTAAGCCGAATCAGGAATTTCTAGATGATATCATGGGTATAGCCAGGAATGAGGTAGTTGACTACTTTAGGATCATAAAATGGGTGTTTCATGAGATCAAGAATCTCAATTTAAAAAACAAGGCTCTCATTGGCAAGATGGATGATCTGGAAAAGAAAGGAATTTCATAGAATTATGCTTGTGTTTTGTTGACTATAGATGAGAAGAGGGCCTTGGTTGAACTTCTTCAAAGAAATGTTGAGCTTATGGACAAGATTAAGAAGGATAATGAGATCAAGGACAAATAGCTTGAAGGGGAAATTGGAAAAAATAGGGATACTATGAAAATTGTTATGGAACACAGTCACAAAGTTGTTAAACAAAATGCTACTATCTTGAGTACCATGATGGAGAAGAATCATAATATTCAATAGGGATCCTTGTTCGTGGACGTGGAAGGTGGTAAGGATAAAGGTAAGAAGGAGGATTTTGGCCCCTCGAAAAGGACTAGAGCCAACCTCAAGAGATGTTTAACATCGAAGCTAAGGTTGCTGAAACTTTGAAGTCTTTAGGTTAGCTTTGGTTGGGTTGGGTATTGGCTTCTTGTTGGCTTTTTTTGGCTTTTGGCTCCTAGCTACTGTCCTACTTCTTTGCTGTAGCCTTCTTTTTGATGGGTTCTTTGATGTTTTATATTTCTTTTGTTTGTAAACTCTGTGGTTTTAGGTCCTTGTAAAACCTATTTTTTCCTTTATCAAAAACATATTATTTTCAAATTTCTTTGGATGGTGGCCATACTTATCCTCCTATCAAAGCATGGCACATGGACTAGTTAAACTAATTAATATGCAATCATTTACTTTTTCCAATGAAATAAAAGAATATCATTTAACATATTAAATATACTTACAAATGTATATATCAAGGCCTGTAAACCTTTCTGGCCAATGCAATGCATGGCACAAAGTTTCTCAAGCCTAGCCTTGGAGGCCTTCTCCTGAAACATTTACTATTTCAATTTAACTATGCACAAATAAAATTTAAATATCATTTAATAAATTTGATATATTCATATGAGAAAATTCAAATACCTATATACTCTCCTCACTAGACTTCCTTCGTGCATTAGAATTCTCATATGATTTTACAAGCTCTGTCCATACTTTTACACTTACATCAATTGGCCTTTTTTTTTCCTTAGCTCAAAAAGAAATTTTTTTATCTTCTTTGTTTGGTTGCACCGAAATCTCTTGAAATTTTGAGACATTCTTAGCTTTATCTTCTTTACATAACAACTTGTGGCAAAATCATTCTCCATTTCCTGGATAACTGCTTTTTTTAGATGCATGGGTATCTAGTTGAGAATGAAAAATGTAGATGGTCTTTGAACTATTGAAAGCATGATTCCTTCAATCTACTCACAAACATTTTTTGGGTTGGGTATTGGCTTCTTGCTGGCTTTTTTTGGCTTTTGGCTCCTGGCTACTGTCCCGCTTCTTTGCTGTAGCCTTCTTTTTGATGGGTTCTTTGATGTTTTATATTTCTTCTATTTGTAAACTCTGTGGTTTTAGGTCCTTGAAAAAGCCATTTTTTCCTTTATCAAAAACATATTCTTTTCAAATTTCTTTGGATGGTGGCCATACTTATCCTCCTATCAAAACATGGCACATGGACTAGTTAAACTAATTAATATGCAATCATTTATTTTTTCCAACGAAATAAAGGAATATCATTTAACATATTAAATATACTTACAAATGTATAGATCAAGGCTTGTAAATATTTCTGGCCAGTGCAATGCATGGCACAAAGTTTCTCAAGCCTAGCCTTGGAGGCCTTCTCCTGAAACATATACTAATTCAATTTAACTATGCACAAATAAAATTTAAATATCATTTAATAAATTTGATATAATCATATGAGAAAATTCAAATACCTGTATACTCTCCTCAATGGACTTCCTTCGTGCATCAAAATTCTCATATGATTTTACAAGCTCTCTCCATACTTTTACACTTACATCAATTGGCCTTTTTTTCTGCCTTAGCTCAAGAAGAATTTTTTTTATCGTCTTTGTTTGGTTGCACTGAAATCTCTTGAAATTTTGAGACATTCATAGCTTTATCTTCTTTATAGAACAACTTGTGCCAAAATCATTCTCCATGCCCTGGATAACTGCTTTTTTCAGATGCATGGGTATCTAGTTGAGAATGGAAAATGTAGATTGTCTTTGAATTGTTGAAGGCATGATTCCTTCAACCTACTCACAAACATTTTCTGAGCATCCGTCATTCTGACTTCCCCTTAAACCACCTTGTATTCTATCTTTGTATTGTAGCTACGAATGCAAGATTGAAAACATGGTGTGGTGGAAGAATTTTGGGTCCCAAGAGTGGAAGTCTCTACTCCCTATTCCACATTCCTAGAGTTTACTGCCACTGATTTCCTCCTAGATATTTTGCTCGATCTAGGATTGGTTGGGGAATCAATTGATTCCCTTTACACAATTGATTTGTTTGCAATATTTGAGGGGTGTTAATAGATTATTTTTCTATGTACTTGACAAGTGTTGTCCAGTCCATATTAACCAATTTGTTCACCACCTCTACCCCCAATATGGAGGCCAATTCCTCTTTATCTTTGTCAGTCTCATGTCCCTATATATATATTTAAATTAAATTTATTCTCTTAAATTTAGAAATAAAAACCTAAAAAGTAAAACTCAAAGAAGCAATGAAAACATTTACAAATCTATAAATTGATAATGAATTACCTCATTGTGGCTAGAGTTTGCAGACAATGCTCACTTCCCTCCATTACTTGACATTTGAGGTGACCTAGGGAAAATTATTTTCATCCAGTCTATAGAGGCAAAAAAAGTACACACTATCAGGTATGCAAGTTTTCATCTAGTTTGTGGTATGAAAGTTTTGTTTTGTGGGCAGCTATATTCATTGGGTTTTCTTAGGGTTGATAACCTTATCATGGAAGCTCTTTCATAATGCACTCTTGTATGAATTTTTCATGGCATCGGTGACTATTGTGCGGCTGGGAAAAACCAAGTAGTTTCTACATTTACTTTAAGTAGTTGCTTAGCAGTGACCAACCGAATTCCTAGATTTTCCAAACAGTTCACTATTTCCTTGATACTCAAGTTAGGGAAAGAATACGAAGGAATCCTTGCTACATGCTATAATATTTTGAGCCAAAGCTGAAATGGGTAGGGTAAATTTTTTTGTGGGTCTCTCAAATGTTTTACAATTTATAATGATGAGACAATTTAGATGTTATATGGACTAGTTAGGCCATGAGCAAGTAAACAATCATGAATTCAAATGCAATACAAAGAGCAATAAACAATCATGAATTCAAGCAAAAAAAAATTGTAACCTTACCTATGGTGTCAAAAACGAAAATGAATTTCTCATTAGATGCCGGTAGTGCCCTGCTCTCTTCCTTCGCACGACGTTTTTCCCTTTTTCGTCATTTGATTTCTTCCTTCACGCAGGAAATTTTTTTAATTTTAAATTTTGATTTATTAGTCGATGCTTTAGTTGGTGTTAGTTAACGCCAACTTTAGTGCCGACTTTTGGACGTTAATGTAATTTGTCTGGGATAAGAGGCCTAATTGGGGCTCTAGGCTTCTAGCCTTTTCTAACCCTAGGAAGGGATTTTGTGAAAGTGATGGTTAATTGGAGTTTTGTGATGAAACAAGAACCCTAGACTGATTACCTAGAAGCAATTACAACATTTACACATGCCTACAAGAATCAAATAGAATGTTGAGAGAATTTGGCCTTTAGGGAAGAATAAGGGTCAAGGGAGAGATAGTGGCAAGGAGATAGTGGCAAGGCACCAAGAATGTTTGTTAGGAAGAATAGTGTTGATAGTTGGGTTGCCAGTAGGACCAAGGGTGTCTATACCTGTGATAGGACCTAAAGGTCACCTGGGTGAAAGAGTCACCTAAGGAGTTCTCAAGAAGAAGGACTCAGAGCATGGGACAGTGAGATTCCCATCCAACCCTTCCCTATCAATACCGATGAGAAAAAATGCGTAGAGCTTGCAAGAAAAATAATATGAAACCCTACCAAAGCAGAATAAGCAAGAATCTTTTTTAAACTGAGACGAACCAAAACCAATCTCTCTACAGCTGCTTTAATCAATACACAATAAACGTAAAGTAGAACTAAAAAAGTTAGGGTTTTAGAGCTACTAGATTACTGAGGTCGAGACAAGATTTGTTTTCAAGGGGAGAAGAGGAATGTTTTAACTGTCTGAAAGTTTTGTTTTTTCTGGTTTTTTTTAAAGGATTTTTACGGTGACTTTTTTCCGGCACTGAGACAACTTCCAGGTGTGAGAAATTACAATGTAACAGCTACAAGAAATTCTGCTCTCAAAGAAAACAAATATATTTAATGGATAAACCCAAAGAATAATAAACAATCATATATATTTTATCTATTATTTCACTAAGAATTAATTTAAAATAACTAAAGAAATAATCTGAGCACATTTTCTTGATATCCCACTAAACATTTTAAAACATTTAAATCATCTTTTAAAGTTTTACTAAGGATCAATAGCCATAAGTTTCAAAGAATATTTGAATCCTCAATACATTTCTCTAAAGATAAGCTATTAGGAACATTATAATAATCAAATACATTCTACTCATCTACCCAAAAGAAAACAATCATTTTATTGAAAAGACTAACATTATCAAAATGAATAGTTACACACAACAATTCATTCTTTAATTATACATTCAATATTTTCAAAACAATCAATTTACATTTTATTTATATGCTCATTAAGAAATTATATAAAATAATAAATAAAACTTATTCTGACGAATCCATCTTCATTATAATTTTTACATCAATATAAAGTTACCTAGAACAATTAAGAATCTATATAAACTTATTCTGAAAATAACTAAATATTCCTAATAGTCCAAGCCATGTAACTTTACCATTTTCTAGTACAACTGCAACATTACACTTGAAATCAAGACTTGTCAACTACTAACTTAATTATGCTAATTAACTTCTTTTAGCCATTAAGATTTCTTTCTACATTCCACTTATATTAATAATACTATATCTAAATAATTAAATATTAATCATAACTAATTCTCTCGAACCCCATTGCAAGTTAACTCGGGGGCCAATTATATACTATTTCAATGTCACATTTAAAGAACCTCCCAAGTGATATAACCAACTCAACTAACGAATCTAACAGGAATAAAAATTTGATCTTTAACCGGAAAAGAGTCTTTTGATATTTACTTCTTAGGGTTAGAATGAAAAAGGGAATCCACTAAGTTAGAGAAAACTGAAACATGGAATAATATTCAGTTGGGCATGAGTTGAGAGAGCTAAAATTTGTATGAATACAGGGAGGGCGCTAATCCAGTATAATACTTATAAATCAAACTTCAGCTTAAAGCTATGCATCGAACACCCTTAGACAACAATTAAAAGGCCGCAGACAGCGGCTAGAGTTATGCGTTGTTTTACTTGTATCTTTTCCAGCACCATGTAATTATTGAAGCACATCCCATAAATTTTGTCATGATTTAAGGTGAAAACAAATAACACGTCTAGAAGCAGTGCCTAAGTTTTCACTCATCAATGCCAAACAATGCAGGAAGATAATAAGGTCTGGTAAAAATTTGTGCAATTGATGGTGAGACCTGAATGCAATAAAGATGTCCTTGCAGTGCAAAGTAGTTCCACACCTCTTTTAGCAAAAATGCAACAGCTGGACAATGTATTGGAGGAAAACAATTAATATGCTTGGTAATGGCTTTGGTTGGTGGGAATGTTGAAAAAGCCTAAAGATGTGATCTGGTGAACTGCAATGAATGCAGGATATGCACAAGATGGGTCATGTTGCAAAGGCTTAAGAAACTTTCAAGCAAAATGCAATTAGCAGGTGAAGGCACAAATCAAGCAGGCTATCCAAAACCTTTAAACTTCCTATTATGTTCAAACACTGCGGCGGAGGTAGGTTAACAATGAAATCAGGGAGATTGTTTAAACTTGTACACACTCTAAAGGCTAAATTCTACTGCTGCGATAGGTTTGCAAGATAACCAGTGAGGGCGACGCAGCCCAGCCACCTCCATTTCAGACTCCAAGAAGATTGGCTGCAGGGGGGGGGCGCGCACAGACCAGGCACGCCACTGTTTGACAAAATTCCACAAAGAAATGCGATCACATGGAATGCAAAGATTGCAAGATATGCACAAAATGGATTTTATGTATCGCTTGGGTTTCAGAATTTGCAGTGGCAGACTGGTAACTCCAAAAAAACATAATTATTCATAGCTCCTTGCTCACGCTGTGGTTGTTAAGGATAAGGCCCTGAAAATGAGACTAGGGCTAGCTCCAAAGTATACTCTGATGTTGCATACTCATTTAACAACGATGATGGGGATGGGGAAGTGAAACATAAACCCAAGTCGGAGGTAAATGGAGGACAATTAGGCATCTCCAGGGAAACCTTTCGATCTGAAAAAACAGGAAATGACAAAGACACAACAGCGCTGGAAAACACCTACAGAACTTTGAATGCACTGGTGAATGAAGGAGATTCAGGAGTATAAAGCGAATCAATGAGCAGAAAACAAAAATCGGCCTAGGAAGATCAGCGCCAGCCACACAGAAAAGAAAACTGCGCTGGCATCACAAAAGGAATTTGACAAAACTAAAGCAGGAGAAAACAAACTCAGCAAATTCATATTATATCAAATCTGACTTTTGTTTGTTTTCACATATGTCAGTATTCAAACGCCAATCTCGAGAGTGAAAGGCCAATCTTGTTAATTTCTTATAAGCAACTTCTGATTAATTGCACAATAAATTCACAGAAAGAAATCTAATTTATAACAATTAATACACTGGATTAAATAATAACTAATAACAGTGGAAGCAAAAATAACATGAAGCCAAACACAAAAAGACAATAACACAAATTTACCCAGGAAACCCCAATGCGGGGAAAAACTTGCAAATGTTGGATCTTCTATTCAGCCTAACATCAAACTTTTCTTTCAAAAATACAATATGAGTTTGCTACAACAATCTTACATTTATAGAGCCTAGCTACTTTACTTAGCGTGCAAGGAAATAATCTTTCCTTGCTTTCTTTGGCTTTATTTACACATAAAATCACTCTTAGATTTATCTTATCCTCACAAAATTAGAAACATTCTATTAAATAATAAAACTCCACATTGTTGCTAAAATCCAACTTGAGTTGTTTTAAAGCATATCTAATCTTGAATTGCTTTAAATCATATCTAACTCGAGTTGCTTTAAAGTGATTTAAAGCATATCCAATTCGAGTTGCTTTAAAACAACTCCACATCCCACCTTTCAAGCTACAAAAATCAACACTCCCTCTTATTGAGGAAGGTGATACGCACCACACCCAACTTGTCCCTGAAGAATTCAAACTTGCTCTTCATCAAGGCCTTGGTTAGGATATCTACTATCTGTTCGTCTGTAGGAATGTAATTGAGCTTCACTATCCCCTTCTCCACACAATCTCTGATGAAGTGGTACTTGATCTCAATGTGCTTTGACTTGTCATGAAACACTGGATTCTCAGAGAGTTTGATACAACTTTGATTATCATAGTAAATGACTATAGGATCTAGCTCCTGATCAAAGAGCCCAAATATAGGTTTATGAAGCCAGATAGCCTCACATGTAGCCATACTAGCTGCCACATGCCGACCTGGAACTTCGATTACAACTAACTTCTATTTCCCTCTTTTGTACCAAGGAAGCGCTCTTGATCCCGGACTAAAAGCGCACCACGAAGTGCTCTTCCCGTCAATATCTTGCACACGCTTGTCTGCATCAGTAAACCCCTTGAGTTTCACTCCATCCTGCTGAACATACTTCAGCCCATAATCAACTGTGCCTCGGAGATATCTCAAAACATGCTTCGCAGCTATCCAGTGCACATGTTTAGGTTCCACCATAAACTGACTGAGTGAGTTCACTGCAAAACAAATGTCTGGCTTGGTGTTGACCAGATACATAAGAGAGCCTATCAACTGTCTGTATAAAGTAGGGTCCACTGCCTCTGATCTGGAAGCATCAATCTTCTTCCAATTGGTCACAAGTGGTGTTGACATAGGCTTACAATTTTCCATCCTGAATCGCTTCAAGATATCAATTAAGTACTTCCCTTGTCCAAGGAAGATCTCTCCCTCTTTCTGCCACAACTCCAATCCCAGAAAGTAATGCATCAACCCCAAGTCCTTCATCTCAAACTCTCCTGCAAGATCCCGCTGCGGAGTGTGCTACTCGAGCTCTTCTAACCCTATGAAATAGGTCATCAACATATAACAAAAATATGAGAAGTTCGCCCTTCACCTGAACATAGTACAGGTTCAGATCCACCTCACTCTTGATGAAGCCCACACTCTGCAAGTAACTATCAATACGTGAATACCATGCCCTGGGAGCCTGCTTGAGTCCATATAGTGCTCTTTTTAACCTACATACATGAGAATCCCTCTCATGTGCTTCAAATCCTTCTGGCTGCTCTATGTAAATCTCTTCCTCAATCACTCCATTGAGGAAGACCGTCTTTACATCCATTTGGTGAATCCTCCAACCTATTTGTGCTGCTACAGAAATGATAGCTCTTATGGATGAGTACTTGGCTACTGGAGCAAAAGTCTCATCATAGTCGACTCCCTCCTTCTGAGAAAATCCCTTAGCCACAAACCGAGCTTTGAACTTCTCCACACTACCATCTACAACATGCTTAATCTTATATAGCCATCTTGAGCACACCACAGACTTATCTTCTAGTCTTTGTACTACCTCCCACACACTGTTCTTCATGATGGAAGAATACTCTTCCACCATGGCATCTCTCCACACTTGGTGCTTGGATGCCTCTTGAAAGATGGAAGGATCTACTTCAATTATTTCACTCATAAGTGCAACATAATCAGAATAATGTCTAGGGGCCCTTCTTTGTCTAACTGAATCTTGAGGATCACCTACATATTCTTGAGCCTCTCTCAATGTTTGCTCAACTACCCTGTTTCTCCTCTTCTCACTAATAGGAATCTGAGGCTGAGGAATTATTTGTTCCTTTATCTGATCATCCTGCTTGTTCTACTCTCCAACTTGCGTGATTGAAGTTTGAGGAATTAGTGCTACCTCAACCATGGGTGAGTGTTCCTCCTCATTCATCAAGTTGCTTGACTTCTGAAGAGCCCTTTCTTCCTCGAACTTCACATCTCTGCGAACCACTATTTTCCTGAGAGTAGGAATGTAAACCTGATAAGCCTTAGAAGTTTCACTATACCCAACAAGGATACCCTTCTCTATTGTAGGTTCCAACTTGGTTCTCTTCTCAATAGGAATGTGACAATACACAAGGAATCCAAAGATGCGAATGTGCCCCAAATTTGGTTTCTTACCAGTGAACACCTCTTTTGGAGTCAATTTTCCCAACACTTTGTGAGGGCTCCTATTCTGCAAATACACAGTTGTGTTGCAAGTTTTTTCCCATAAGAACCAAGGTAGATCCTGATCATGAAGCATGGCCTTGGTTGCTCCAACGATAGCTCTATTTTTTCATTCAGCAACCCCATTCTGCTAAGGGTTGTACGGAATTGTCAACTCTCTCTTGATACCTTCCTGAGCACAAAAATATTTTAAGGCATTCAAAGTATACTCACCTCCATTATCAGACCTCAGTATCTTGATCTTCTTCCCAGTTTGGTTCTCCACGAGAGCTTTAAACTCTTTGAACCTACTGAAGACCTTATCTTTATTCTTCATGAAATATATCCACATCTTCCTGGAGAAATCATCAATGAAGTTAACATAATACTCATATCCATTCAAGGATGTTGTTGACATGGGCCCACACACATCTGAATGTACAAGATCCAAAATCCCTTCAGATCTAGTGTCACTACTTGGAAAATTGGTCTTGCATATTTCCCGAGAGCACAACCCTTGCACACCTCATGCTCTTTTGTCTTCATCTCGGTAGCCCTATCACTGCTTCCTTAATAATAAATTCTCCATGGTGAAGGTGAGCGAAATCCTCGTGCCACAATTCTCCTATCCTTTATAGCTATAACTAGCATGTGTTGGCTCAAACTATAATGAGCAAAAGGCGCCATCTTGCACCAATCACTTTTGTCTGGAATCTTTGGGATGAATAGACTTTTCCCCTTTTCAAAGGTCCGCGATGTAACTCTTGTATTCTAAGGTAAGCGAGATTAAATTCTTTGTCATGCTAAGGGACATACAACATCCTCACCAACAAGGTTTTCCAAATTCCTTAAAACTTGGCCAGGGTACAGTACGTTGTAATTTGCCCAGCATTGTCTCTGAGCTCAATATATAAATCAGCTTCTTCTCCTCCAACGGTAATTCTCGACTCTGTCATGTGGCGAAGCCCCACTATCAATATACCATACCTTGTTGGTAGTGGGCTTGAGAGGCAATGAGTGAAAACTCGTTCCTCAGGGGTGTGATGCAAACTCGTCCACCTCTGCTGTAGCAGCAAATTGCTTCTTCTGCTTGTCCTTATTTTTCTTATTCGAACATTGACTAGCATAGTGACCCATCTGATGGCAGTAAAAGCATTTAATCTTGCTTAGATCTTTCTTCTTCCCACTCTTGGAAGAAGAACCTTCCGATTGCTCTTTATTGGACTTCTTCTTACCCTTGCTTGCAAGAGCAAGATTTTCTTCATCTTGACCCTTCTACGTCGATCTCCATGATGAGCACCTTCCACGGGATCTCCTCTTAGACAAAATCATCCAAAGTCTTTCCCCAACATCAATTTAGCCAATCTACTGCCAACAACACATGACAAACACTTCCAGTGCTTTGGAAAAAACCGTCCAAGGCTATCTCTGCTTGGCTCTTCTTTAATGCGTCTCTCCAACGTGGCTCATCGCGACCTATATGCGGACAAGTAGAGTCACAATCTTGCCTTTGGACATCTTGGTATTATGCAATTTGTCCTTGAGCATCATCTTACAACTATGATAGTCGCTCTTATAAAGTTTTGTGAGCATATCCCACATCTCCTTGGCAGTGTCTTTCCCCAATAAATGAGGAATTAAATGATCTCTTACTCCATCCAGGATAATCCTCTGAGCCTTGGCCTCTTTGACTTCATGCGCATCTAAGGCAACAAGATCATTTGTTGGTGGTGTCACTTCTGTACTAGCATAGATCCACAACCTGTTCTCCTTGAGAACAGATGTAATCCGAACCTTCCACTGCAAGAAGTTAGACACAACCTCGAGCCTATCCTGCATTATCCCGAGATGCTAGTTCTGCGAAGTAGCCACAAAGGCTGAAGTCAAAAATGTTCTTTTTTCTTCTTCGAAATCGTATTTACAAATCCACGGCCCATTATTCAAAGTTTAGAGCTTTGATACCATGTTAAATTTACAACCCTGGCTACATATTAATTGCACAATAGAAATTCATAGAAAGAAATCTGATTTATAACAGATTAATCTGATGGATTAGAAAATAACAACTAATAATAGCGGAAGCAAAAATAACATGAAGCCAAACACAAAAAGACAATAACACAAATTTACCCAGGAAACCCCAATGGGGGGAAAAACCTGCAAAATGTTGGATCTTATATTCAGCCTAACAACAAACTTTTCTTTCAAAAATACAATCTGAGTTTGCTACAACAATCTTACATATATAGAGCCTAGCTGCTTTACTTAGCGTGCAAGGAAAGAATCTTTCCTTGCTTTCTTTGGCTTTAATTACACATAAAATCACTCTTGGATTTATCTTATCCTCACAAACTTGGAAACATTCTATTAAAGAATAAAACTTCTGTTGTTACTAAAAATCCAACTCGGGTGTTTTAAAGCATATCTAATCTTGGATTGCTTTAAAAAAAAACAATATCCCACCTTTGAGGCTACAAAATTGACCGATACCAGATATGAAGAGTTTGAGGCAGCATCATCATTTCCAGCGTCCCTGCCTCTTGTGCCAGCCACTTCCTCCTCCCTCCATCCTAAATGGAGCTTCTCCAAAACAAAGCATCGACCTCCTTCCGAGATGTGTGCAGGCCGAGAATATCAAATGCCCCAAAATGCGTAAACGTAGACAAGGCATGTGGATGGCTTTCTCCTCGCGTGCAACGAGAGTAGGAGTAGAGACAAAGGCACGTGGTCAATTTGGCAGAAGCTGCCAAGAGACGTGGCAACCAAACCCCATATTACCTTCTAATAATTTTTCCTTCTACTTAATATATATATATATATAATCATTCATTACTATATGTTTATTTATTATTTTATTTTTAATAGAAATTATTAAATATATATACTTTCAAATTAAATATAATTAATATTTATTTTCAACTTAATTTAATTTCTTCACTTTAATAACTAATTATATTCAAAAGTAACTTTATAATTAATACATATCATATAAAATATACTTATTCTTTTAAATGCTTTCATAAATTCTAAATATTGTAAATTAAAGAAACTATCTTCTCATAAGTATTTCTAATTTACTCCTAAGTATTTTAGGCTCTAAAAGCTAAACATGTGGATCTACGTACTGAGGACTCTTAACATATTAGAGTGAGTGATCTTTGAAGTGTAATAAATTAGGCAATAATGTTGACATATCAATATTATATACATGACATGGTTTGTCTCATTAATTATATGAGACAAACTTTAACAGATAATAAGATTCTTATTTTATGCGATATGTAACAGAGTGAGTGATATTTGAAGTGTAATAAATTAGGCAATAATGTTGACATATCAATATTATATACGTGACATGGGTTGTCTCATTAATTATATGAGAAAAACTTTAATAGATAATAAGATTCTTATTTTATGCAATATGTAAGGGTGTGACTCATTTTGAAATTGAACAATCTCCTTAATAGAACCGAGCCATTTTATGATTCAAGATACAAGGTAATACACCATAGGTTGGGGTTGTATTTTATTGCTCAACAATCTTAAATGTGTATCTTTCATTTTAGACAAGTTTTCTTTTTAAAAGAAACAATTAATAATTATGTTGGCAACCCTCATTTTAATTGCAATTATAATTGCTAATATTAATTATGTTTAAATTTTAAAATAAACCTGAATAATTACATTAATAGTTTATTGTATTTTATTTAATCATTCATTGCTTAATTAAAATAATGGTATAACCCTTCAAATTAATTTAATAGTTTAATTAACAACACTCATTCAATAATCTAATTATTTTAATAATATAAAATTTACTCTAGACATAGCAATTTATTTTAACTAGCTAATTGAACAAGACCACTTAAAGTGTTAAGCTCACCAAATAATCCAATAGCACACTTATCAACAAAATCACAAATACAATTACACTAAAATCTAGAAGGACCGATTCGGAGGGGCGCTACATCTCCTCCCCCCCTTAGCATCAACTTACTCCTGGAAGTCGCACAATGACATAAATGCATGCAATCAAATGCAGAATAGTATAGCAAACTAATAATTGACTCCAATAATTAAAGAAATAATAATTAAACAATTAAGATTAATCGACTCAAAATCAAATGTTAGTGAAACGAAGATGGGGTTGCATACAGATGACATCGTGAACATAAAGATGGGGTGACAGACTAGGACAAGGAAAATTTCTTGTCAAATCCATTTTCAACTTCATACCCATTGGGTTTTATGAGGCTCGCCCAGTCCTGACAGTGCAGGTGGAATCCATGCTTGGGTACCTACAATCCTGCATAAAACCAAGTTTCGAAACAACATATATATATCCAAACAAACACATCATGAGAGGAAGTTGCAGTGTAGTAGGGCACTTGCGAGCGAGTGGTGCTACACCGTCCCTCTCACCAAGACCATAATAGTAACTACAACATCATGTACATCAATTATATCATTTATAACACTACTTGCATCATAGCCAACGTCTCATTTAAAAAAAAATCACTAATCAATGCATAACACTAAGTCCATAAGATAAGCATAACCAATTAATTTACCTTCAACACCTAGATTCGAAGCTGACAACCTAAAAATCACAAACTAGGGTGGAAATATAACACATTAGTACCAGTCATTCAAACTAATTCATCACCTTGAAACACTACACTTCCATAAGATGCAACATACTCACACACAAAGTTCACACATTTTCATTAAATATCATCATTTACACCCAATTCATTCCACTTAATTCAATATTTAACACAAAATTTCACCACATATGCACCAAAATACAGTCAGATAACACCTCTTCAAAATTCAACAAAACATGATGTATCACTCCCCAAACACAAAAATCCCAAGTTTATCATTTCATAGTTACTATTTCTTATAATTTAACATACATACTACACATACACACAAACTGACATCACCGAGAATCGCAATACAAGGCTACATAAGGGTCCATTTGGATGCCGAAAAGTAGCATACTAATCCATGATATCAAAACCATGAGCCAAGAGTCAATATCCATCTCACATAATCCATATCTCACACTCAGTGGCTTGATGGTGTTAGGTCACACACACATGGTGAGACCATCCAAGCAAGACCACAATGACCTACCTCTTGATATACAAGGTGGTTAGCCTCCAAGAGATATTCATCACACATAGGTGTGTAGTGGGTCCTAGCTGTAAAACAGCCTCACATACCCCCATCCTCAAGGTTCCCTGCATCTGCTTCCTTGTATACACTCACCAAGTCTACCTCATATGTCCTTCAAGAGGAATCACAATACAACACATGGCCGGCCTCAAAACAATAATGATAAACTAGTTTAGCCATCAAATTCATAAATAACCATCAAATAAGATTCAATTTCAGCAATAAAGCAAGAAAGGCACACAATGTCAACACTAAATCAAATGTAACCACAAGGGCTATGAGAGAATAAGATCACAAAGTGCGGCTAAACCATTACAATCAAACATAAAAAAATGTTGGCCTTCATAAACAATTGAAAACCATCAATAACCATATAGAAAGTCCTCAATCTCCAAAATTGCACAATACAACACCGCATGACTAGATACTAGCCACCAAATGAGGAAGGAGGGAACATTGTTCGACTATAACAGTAGCCCTCATGTGGTGCAGAGTGAGCACGCCATCCACATGACCCAGAGTGTGCTCCTCGGCTACACCCTGCCTTCATCATGCGACATGGTCATACGCCAGCCAAGGAAGGAACACACTAGTTGTATGCCGCATGGCAATGTGTCTGTGGCTCCGCGGAAGTAGGCACACGCAAAAAAAATCCTACATAGTTATACCTCGTGGAGAAGGCACATGTAGGTACTTGCCATCACTAGAGGTATACATGGCTAGGACATACCCATATGCTAACCGACCCAAACATTGTCGAAAGCAAACATGAGTATCCCTCTACAAGTTGTGAGGCCCCATTACGCTCATTGTACAAGTAGGCTATCATAGCACAATCTCATAGTGTGCATTCACGTGTCTATGCACATGGCATTGTGTCCTTGAGCCCATCTCACTACCATCAGCAACACGACATCATCACCAAAACTATGTCGGAACATCAGTGGGGTGTGGCATCACATCCATTGCATCATGTCAGAACATGTGTGGATACAGTGTATATAATAGATATATGAGTATATCAATATGGGGCTGCTCGAGCTTCACCTCTCATACAAACGAGGTTGACTCGCTAATGCCAACTCAACGTCCCTACAGATGACTAAGCATAAACTAACAATCCAATGTTGTTGTACTCAAAACTGTGGGGTTAGGCTAGCACATATGGATCAAGTACCCGGATCCATCGTAAGGGAAAGTAGTGAGTAGGTTTCCTTGGGATAGGTTGAGCTAAGACCACTCTGCGTCATAATGTGCGTACGCTACACATGTCGCCCAAGTAACTAGTGGCAACTACTACCCCTTTACGGATTGAGGGGCTAGAGAACCAAAAAGAAAGAATCTATGAAACTACCTTTTGGCTACTCTTATGTATATATATATTTTCAACCACACATGGGTTGACCCTCAATCAGGTAACAAACATTAAAACACACATAATCGTATGGTTAATCCCACACCAAATACAACATATTCTGAATGGATGGGTACACTATATCACCATCCTGGGACCTGTGAGTTATGGGCGCACAAAGCAAGTACGGGGTATTCACAACACTCAACCAATACATAGTTACTAGTTTCTCACATTTACAGGGGTAGTACAATTACATACACAATTCCATAAGTACACTTATTTCCATCAATGATGTAATTCATATTATCTTATCCTTTCCACAACCCAACATGATCATTGTGATCACTTAACAACTTTAATTAACAAATTAACTAGGACAACATAATGGGCTTAGATGAAACCACAATGCCCAACGTATGAAGCTAAGCTCTGATACCAATGCTGTAACACCCCGTAGTGTGAACCCCAAAGGACAACAAAACACCACAATTTTTTTTGTTAAACATTTTTTTTTTAAAGCAAAACATTGTCTATGATGAATATGTGCATACATTACATGAAAAGAAATTATGCAATTACAAATTCATTCACATCCTCTGGGGTACATGAAATGGTCATTACGAATCATAAAATTTTATTAAATGAAAGCAAATAGACAACCAAGATTGCATAATGATGACATACAACTATTAATGATCAAAAGAGTGGAAAGGATATTCATTGTTTTATTATAATTTAATTTATAGTTCCATGATACAACTATGGGACATATTTCCATAGATATGACACATTAAGGATACAATAGTACATTA
>VDFB02240153.1:0-38082 GCA_007258455.2 Sequoia sempervirens
TTGGCTTTCTGAGGTGCATTTTTTTAAGAAATGATTTATTTAAATCATTTAATTATTATAATTTGTTTTTGACCCATTGGCCTAGCACAATAACTTCATGCTATTTTAAAAAGGGGGTCCTTGAGAGTGGACGCCTCATTAGGAGGTAAATCAAATATTTTTAAAGTAAATATTCCTCTTTTGAGTTTTGGGCATCACATTTAGATATTTCAAAAGGCTTTTTGTTTTGGACGCCAAGTTGAAGGAAGGTGAAGTTTTAAAAATGAAATTATTTCCAAGAAGTGTGGAGGCATCCCTTCTGGAGGAAATTGAAGAGTCACCTCAAACTCTTTAAAAACAGGCCTTTGCTCATTCATTCCTCATCCATTGTCTAACTTATTGAATTGCTGCCAGAATGGCTTTAGATTTATGGCTTCGAGGGATGCATACCTCCTAGCAAGAATCAAGTATCCAATTTTGTGTTTGAAAGATAACACCTAGTTGGAATCGAGGCTGCTTCTCACATAGAGATTGCAGATTGAGCATCAAGTTGAAGTTTGTGATGATTTTTGTCCATTTACAGGTTGTTGGTTTTTGAAGTGCTGAAGGAGATTTTTTTTTTTTTTTTTTTAGACTGCAAGAATCGGGTAGCACGACCCCCTATAAACTGCAGTGCGCCTGGTAAACTTTTTAACGTGACCGGCGGCACTGGCGCGACACGCCCTTCGGTACCACGGGGGTGGGGGAGACTAGACCTCGTGACCAACCTCCTGCAACAGGAAAGATTTAGCCAACCGAGCTAGGGCCCCAACCCCGTGCTGAAGGAGATTTTCAAACATAAGACTTTGTATGATTTTTATTCGCTTCTGGTTATTTGTTTAATCCATTTCCTTGCTTTAGGCAACCCTTCTTGCAAATTCTCAGATTTATTGTGAAGTCTTCATTTTATTAGAGAGGTCGCCCTCCTTCTAGGGCCGTACCATCTCTTTGGTGTTCATTTGGGATTCGAGCCTTCCCTATGGTGGCTTCTTTGCATTGTCTAACCTTTGTTTGCTGGTCGCCCTGTCTTTAGGGAGTTGTGGTCTTAGTTTGGAGTGCTTTGTTGGAGTTTTTGTGAGCCAAATAAGCATTTAGATGGTTGCTGAGTTGCTGGCATTTATATCAGACTTAGTCATTTCTATTTTATGCAATATTTCTTGGGCGTCTATGCCTCTAGTTTCCAGTGCATTCAATTTGGAGGAGATAGGGGCATTTTGGATGAAGATATGAACAAATTAGTGAAAGTTTACTTGCTGGTCTGAACATTTAGTTTGCTGGTTCTGCAAATCAGACCTGGTTATTCCCTTACATGCTATGTTCCCTTAGCATTTCTGTTCATATTTGTAATTGGAGATATAGTGTGATCTTTGCAGTGAGTTTGGAACTGATTCGATTGAGAAATCATTGTAATAAACACTTTGTTACTTGCAAATAATTTGCATTGTAAGGCCTAAACAGTAGTACTATTTCAGTCATTTATATTTCTGCAATTACTTTATGATTTTAATGCAAACACTGTAACCCCTGGATGGTTTACCGCCAGTGTGGAGGAATAAACATTTTATCTTTCCTTTTTCACCCACTAAATAAGTGGAGAATTCCCACTGCTTAAGTGGATGCCTGCTGAAAAGTGGATGCTTGTTGTTAGCAGATGATTGTTCTTTCATTGTAATTTTTCTCCCGCTGAATAAGTGGTTGATCCTTTTTCATTTCAGCATTGTACTAAATTTCAGTTTTGGTTGCTAACGATCCCTTCCCATATGCTATCACCTCGCCTTCAATAGGATCTTGGTGAACATTCTTAGCGAAGGTTACTTTCAGCTGGTTTACATTTTGGGCTAACCTTAACGTGTGCTTGTTGTTGGTGAAAATTTCAAAGAAAAAACTAAGGGGCTTATTTCATGTTGGAAGTTCGTAAGAAAGATAGGTGTCATTTTGATATGACTTTTTGACTAAGTATATAGTATGGTGTTTAGTCTACTCTTAGGATCATACCTAGATAATGGAACTCAACATGGTATAAATTTAGAATCAAGCTCCAAACATGTTTGCCACCCTAGGATGCACGAAGGAGAATTCGCAAAGGTTGAGATACTACATGATGACAATAATTTGGTGACTTCTTTGGTTGCAAGAAGATTGGAGGTCATTGCACGTATTCAAGGGAAGACCAAATATGTAGATCTAGACACATATTGGGAAAGGTTTGATTTATCATATCAATTCATTCTTGCAACAAATCAAACTGATTTTATTGTTACTAGCACATATCAAAATATTGCAAGAAATATACTATAGACTTAATTGAGAATATAGAAGGGTTTCTAGGTTTCACAAGAGGGATAAGCTTTATAGCAAAGTTGTTGCTACAAATGATCGACTTTAGCAAATGATAGAGAAAGAACATGTTGCAAAGGTCAAAGATGTCCTTGTTGAAGAAGTAGAAATTAGCACAATGAAAATGGGTAATGGAAACCGCAAACAAGCTAACAAGGAGGGAAAAGCCTACACAAAAATTGCAAGCTTTGAAGGAATAGAGCTCCAGCTTACCAAGGTCCAATTCTAGTCACAACAAGCTTGCAGCGAAAAACAAGTGAAGAGGATTCAAGAAGATGCTCATTTGGAGTCTCTAGATTCTTCAATTCATAGTGATATTACAGTGGTGCAAGAAAAACATGTGGTTGGCTCATTTTTCACAAAAGGCAACCCTTGATTTTGTAGGAGATTGAGGATATCCTCAAGCATCTAAGAGAATGCATCATATTTTAACAAGGCACAATAGAGCATATTGCGGGTTTGTTGCATCCCTTGCCTATTTTAAATTAAAAGTGGAAAAGCATAATCATGGATCTCATCACAAACCTCCCCAAGGTACACAAAAAAGGATGCATTTATGTTGTTGTGGATAGGCTAACTAAGTATGCACACTTCTTTGTTATTTCTAATTTGTTTTTCAAAGAAGTGATTAGGCTACATGGATTTTATAAAAATATTGTGGGTAATGGAGATAATTTAAGACAATTTAATAATAATATTTTAAGTTGGGCCCAATCACTTTTATTTCAAAAGGACAATTTAAATATTATTATTAATTTAATAAAGTGTATCTAAATGAGACATTATAAGGTCTATTTAATATTTTATTTAAAAAGTTTTTTTTAAGCACTTTGGATATTATTCTCTTTAAAAAGTGTTTTTGGAGGGAAAAGGAAATTCAAATTGAAGGGCCCAAAAAAAGAATCTATAAAAGGAGGCAAATGGATCAAAGCCGTTATCTATCCATTGTCATTTCTTGATGCAGAGCAAGGAGGAGTTTGTCTTACAATCACAATTCAAACTATTCCAAACAATTCTTCAACCTTCAAAACCCTAACTTGGCCTTATTTCTCAATTCCTTCATATTCCTCTTGTAGCATTGCAAATAGTGAAAATTGTGTATATTTTCTAAAAGACATTTCAAACCCACAAAATGATTGACATTTCAAATACCCATTTCCGTCTACTTTAAGATATTAGATTTGTGTATACACTTGTTTTGGAACATCAATCCCTAAAATGGACTACTATGCTGGAAATGGCCACAATTAGCCCTATTTTATAAAGCATCACCAAACCAGACACTCATCCAACCACAAATCTCCATTGTATGACCTCAACCAGGTTACAAAAGCTCTAAATCAACAACTTTTAACAATGGAATGCCCATAAATTCATCCAAACCGCAAAACCTTGACTGAGGCCTATTTAGGCTTGTAAATGAGAGGGTTTATTGAATCTCTCAACTCCAAACCATTACTCTGCAACCCAACACTACAAACACATCCCAATAGGTTTGCACATGCTTAATTCATCCACTACAATGATCCCCTAACAGTATTTCAATAAAACCCTACCTTCATACATCAAATTTGCTCAAAACAAGCACTTTCTCAGCCTAGGGCATCACCTTGTTTTCTCAAAACCGTCAACCTTGCTCTTGCCAACCCCCCAAAAATTGAGAACATACTACCTGGTCCCATCCCACCGAGTTTTACAATTTTCCATCGGTGGAATGTGTAATGAACCGGACCAATTTTAACCAATTTTTTCAATGAACACACCAACACAAGGAGCACCCGTTAAGGTTAGCTCAACCAAAACCAGCAATGGAAAGTAACTCTTTGCGAAGAATGCGCACTCAATCTCGAGATGAGAATGATGTTGTCATATGGCAAGAGGGTCGTCAGTAGCAACTTGAAGTATCACAATGCTGAAAGGAAATCTCAACGCCAAGAATGTGCTCTCCAATCCAAGTTGGGTAAGATGCTACCATATGGCGGAGTATCTATTGTAAATGATGCAATACATAAAATAAACTCAACGCCAAGCATGTGCACTCCAAACTCGAGGTGGGCAAGGCGCTATCATATGGCGGAGATTCTATTAACTAAGATGCAATGCAAGGTGTTGGCGTAAAATCTAACACCTCTGGAGTGCAGGTTTGTACGGACAGCTATGTACACTACGCAATGAGTGCTCTTCAAATTAGGAGGGGAAGCTCCCTTGTTGTGCTGGAATGCATGGAAAAGAAAAGTAATCTAAGTCCTATCTTTTTGTTCTCAGCTGGAAGAGGCACAAGGTTAAGAAAATCAAGAACGCGGTACCTAAGGATTTTCTCGGTTTCAGATCATTAACTACAACTAAGCTAACTACTTTAAATCTATTTAGCTCTCAAGAAAATGTGAGCATGAGGAAATGGAGCAGGGTTTGACTATCTGGACGATAAATGAGTTTCTAGATTCTCTACTTGAAGGCAAGGTGGCGCAACTATCATCTCAATCTAAACAAGCTTATTGGGCACAAACAGATTTTAAGAATT
Organism: Sequoia sempervirens; assembly: GCA_007258455.2. Taxonomy (NCBI): domain Eukaryota; kingdom Viridiplantae; phylum Streptophyta; class Pinopsida; order Cupressales; family Cupressaceae; genus Sequoia; species Sequoia sempervirens. Next base: position 4,877 of record VDFB02240153.1, read on the forward strand.
TACCATGACAATCTTATGAAACCCTATGTGGCATAACACTTGATCAAAATAGTAAAGACTTCACAAACAGCTTTATCACCACAATCTCACGAAACCCTATGTGGCATAACCCTTGATTATAATGATAAAGATTCACAAAACAGATTTATCACCGTAATTTCTCGAAACCCTGTGTGGCATAACGATTGATCACAATGGTAAATATACATAAAACAGATTTATCATCTCAATCTCTTGAAACCCTATGTGGCATAACAATTGACCTCAATGGTAAATATGCACAAAACAAATTTATCATCACAATCTCACGAAACCCTATGTGGCATAACACTTGATCATAATGGTAAAGTTGCACAAAACAGAAAGAATTCACCATTACAATTGCATGAAACCCTATGTGGCATAACAATTAATCGTAATAGCGAAGACACATGAACAAATACCAAAAGAGCAATATTGAGGGCAAGGTAGGCACATCATATATTTCTCTCTCAAGCAAAAGTTAATTACAAATGAGCAAAGCTCTTATTTATATACATCAAGGTGTAGGGAACCCTAAATCACCTTGAGTCATCTAAGCCTTGCAATGTATGCAAGATCTTCGGCTTAAACCCTAATGAAGTAAACTATACAGCTTAATCGAAAACTACCATCGCTTAACCGAGACATCTAATCTTAAAATGGACACCAGCGAAAGCATGCACGCCCCTATTGAAAGCATGTTAACTGGAAGACTACCATCAGTTAACGTAAAACCCTAAATAAAACTCCAAGTGTGTAAAGCTGATCTCAGAATAGATATGCATGTGATGACAACATCGAGTTAACTTGAAAGGATAACACCAAGTTCAACTCGTGTGTGTAATGTCTATCCTGAGAGGTGGGAATTGAAGTTTACTATGTGTGATCTCGAGTAAATCAATCCCTCAACGAGGCTGTCAACTGCATCAGCATCTGAATGTCAGCAACTTGAGCAATCTTGGCAATCTTTGCACACTCAACCTAGCATTTCACTGACTGGTAACTTTGGTGGCTCCAACATCTCCTCTACAGCTCGATACAAATCGGTCTCAGCTTTTCTAACGAAATCATGAATTAAGACCGATTTGGTCTTGAATTCAAATTGCGGTAATCGTGACTAAAAAAACTCACGCCGACCGTGAACACGGCTATATTCGACAACTTTTCCGAAAACTAAAATAGCCTTTCAAGAGTTATTTTCGGGCTTAAAATCTGAGATATGGGTTTTGTCCAAGAAGACTTAAGACAACCCGTAATGTCGAAATGCGAAAATCTAACTTCTAATTTAATTCATGCAAAGACTTTTCAGCTTGAGGTAAAATTAGGAAACTCGAATTGATGCTCCTGGAGTTAAAAAATTCCTGAAAATCAAACGCACGATTTTAATTTTGGAGGAAGCTATATGAAAAACGATCCGGTGATGTGTCGGTGACTCTTTTGCTCCTAATTTTGCCACCTTCGTGAACATGACTTTAAAACCGGTGAGAAATCAGAACCAAGGAGGAAAAGACGCGTATGTCTTCCTCGTGAAAATTGCTCAAGATTTCTTTGAATTGCTGAGAACTGTGAACTTTAACCTGCAAAAGAATGTGATTGGAGAAATCGCCTTTGCAAATAGATGAGAAATCTGCCTTTGTTTGAGAAATACGAATCTCCCTTGAAAATCCGCCTTGTGAATGAAGAAAAACGAATTTTGCTTGAAAATACGCCTTTGCCTTGAAGAAAAACGAATTTTGCTTCAAAATTATGAATTTCCTTTGACAAAATTTGCCTTTGAGAATTACGATTTTCCCTTTGAAGAAAATATGAATCTCCTTGAAAAATACGAGTTCTCTTGAAAATATGAATGATAAATGAAGAAGGCGCCATGCTTAAAGAAGATGAAATTCGCATTAATCTGACAACTGCAAGAATTCAAAACCCTGACAATAATAGAAGTCCTCTGATTGGTTGCCCTTCAATTGCACTGCCACTGACTGGAAGCTCAAATAATAATAAAATATTTATTATCATGCAATTAGAAAGGGTGCTAAAAATAGAAAATTGCTATTTATAAATAAGCAAATTTGGAACTTCAGTTGACAACCCGGGTGAAGCTCTGAGATTCATCGTGAGACTTCAACGATTCCGAAAAGTCATCTTTTGAGCACATAGGCGTCCATTTGCTCAAGATACTTCATTTTTTACTAACTCCCTATTTAATAGCTGACAGCGCTGTTACAAATGGCCAACTTCGACACTGATTTCCAGATGACCGGGTGATGCTGAGACTGATCTGAGATATTCATCGGAAAGCCTACTGAACAAGGAAGAAATGTCTGCTGGGAGACATAACTACAAAATCCATCGTTTAACCCCTTGAAAAATTAGGCGCACCTGATTAAATTGCTTTACGGGTTCCGACTTAGCCATTTTCCTAAACTTCTTCTCGACACTTCAAACGGCCATCGGGCCGCAAACTGGGTGAACTCCTCGCCGACATGAGACGGGGTTACCGTGATGCCTCGAAGACATTCTCTCGTGATCCAACGACCGTATGCACGCATAACCGAAAAGCCGTGCGGTTAAGTACTTAAAAGTAAAAGCCTCTTTGGCTCATAGCTGTAATCAGCCATTTTGAATAAAGTCGACTTCCATCCGCAATTCTACTTTGAACTTCTGATATCCGGAGTCGATGACCTCGGGATCTCTCGTGCACTATCCGGTTTTAACGATAGCCGTATGGGCCCCTCAAGAGAAGTCTCTAGAGGTGACGCAGGCAAAATAGAAAACCGCTTCGCAAGACTAAAAATTCCATGATTTTAATTCGTACTACCGCCTGCACTGTTTCATTTTCCAGATATCTTCACTTTGGCAAGATTACACCAAAAGCATCGCGACGAAAGAACCGCCAAATGCTGAAGGCCGACGGCTGCTCGTTGAAAGAGATAAATTGATTACGCCAATAGTCGAAGACTTCAACGTAACGCCTATCCGACAGTTTCCAGCGCCAGGCTCTCAAAGACCGTGGAAAATACACCAAATCATTTGTTGGTCCGCCCGTAAAATTACGCAAGGCTTTTTGTAGAATTTCTGCCACTTCACCACCGAATGTCGGATTGACAAGCGTAATGGTGCGCTATGGAGCTTGAGCTAAAATATCATCGATGCGGAAGACTCACCGCAAATTTTGCCATCCGAAGGGTCCTTAAGCTGTTTTTCCGCTTGTACCTCTTAATCGGGAACAAAACCCGAGAAGCCTCGTGAAACGTGAGTTCCGAATTTTAAGCCGATCTTTGGATGCCGACTGCCACCGAGTTCCCGTGACTAATGACCTTGATATCTCATGGATAAGCGGACTAGTCGTGAACAAATTGACTGTATTCGCCATCAAAACTGTCGAGATTTACCCCCTCCTTAAGATGGGCGCCCTCAGGCTAGAGGCGCGCTTTTGCCTGAAAATGACAAATTTCTCACATCTGACAATTTAGGGATTTCAACTTCTGTCGTCGTTTGCCGGAGCTATGGGTCTCGGAAAGCCTTGCTAGATAGCTCGACGGATAGCCAGACTAATTCTGAAAAGATTGACTGGATGCTTGAGCATTTTAAACAAGATCTTGACCTTCAACAAGCTGGGTGCCCCTGGGCTATACTTGCACTTTCTGACTTTTCCTTTGAAAAATCTTCATGATTTGACCATTAAAAACTCTGTTTCGATCATTGAAATGACCGTCTGCAATATGAAATGTCGTCGTAAGATGCTCCTCCATCGTGAAGATCTTCATTTTGAGTCTCTGCTTCAGGTTCTGTTCAATATAACTGACTTTGACTGACAAACTATTGACAAAAACTCCATGCTTGATATTGCCCAAAACTGTGTTTTACAACATTTTAACAAGATTTAGACTTTTAAATACAAAATGCCTTGATGAAGCAAAAATTTGGTTTGGGTACAACACAAGGAAATAAACTCAACGCCAAGCATGTGCAATCCACACCCGAGGTGGGAGTGGCGCTATCATATGGCGGAGATACAAAATGCAATACAAGTAGACTGAGCAAGGGCCAGTCTCTTCCACAGCCCGTGGGAATACAATGTAACTTAGCAAGAAACAGAAAGAGCTGAACAATACTACTGTAACAGCCTTACAATAATAAGAGTTGCCTGCCAAGAACACTGAATTAGAGATATATCAATGCTGCGATGAAATTTAATATTTCTCCAATGCTCAATATGACTCCAGGACTCAAACCCAACTCCTAAAGCAAACTCTTAACAATCTGATATGACTGAACATAGACTGAAAATGCATAACCAGCAACTCCGTAACCCAGTAAATTGCTCACACAACTCACAATACCTCACCAAATGACTTCAAACTTGATGCAGAATGACCCTAAGATGATGGCGACCAAGATAGAGGATTGAAACTACAACAAACTAATGTTATTTATTTTTGCACGAATCCCAAGACAACTCAGCAATGAAAAATCCCTCGAAAAGGGCAATTTGACAAGATAAAATCCAAGACTTGCTAATAAAATATGAAACTCACCAAAGAGGGGCGCCCTAGGGTGAGAATGACATAGGTAAAGTACCCAAAACCAAACAAAACTCGTGCAATGACTTATAAGCTAAAACTACTTTCAGCCATGCCAAAATCAGCAACTGTAAAACTGACCAATCTTTGAAATCTTCAACCTTGATGCTCTGTGTGCAAATCTGGATGAGAAGCAGTCTCCGAAGTCTTAGCTAGGTGCTATTTTTCAAGCACGAAACCAAGAGAAATGGCTAGGAGGTATGCATTCCTCGAAACAACTCTGAAAGCATTTCAGCAGCATAACAGTATGATAGAAAATAAGATATCCAAAATGAAGACCCAACCTCTCCTTATATAGCTTTTGATAAGAACTTCTAGAAGCCTCCAGAAAGTGCGCCCAAATTAATTGAATTTCAAATCCACTTTTCCACTTGCATTTGTATTTTATTTAATCTTCAATTATCTCCTTCCGTGGGCATCCAAACATGAGGAGATTAATTCATTTTTAATAAAATAAAACTCTTCCTCCAAATAGGCGTCCACTTCCTCAAGCAATATTTGGCCTTAGAAATATGTAAAATAACCTTTTGATGAGACATCCACCCTTCAAGACCCCCTTTTTAAAACAACTTAAAGTCATACTGCTAGGCCAAGGGGTTAATGTGAAAATATAACATTATTTAAATCAAAATAACTTATCTCTCCAAAAATGCATCAAAAGGCCAAAAATCAACAATACCGACTGAATTGCCTGAAGAGGAAAGCCTGCTGAACTGATGCCAATTGGACTGCTGCCAAAAATAAAATTTACTAAAAATAGTAAATTCAGAAGGTTGCTTGGATCAAAGTGCATGGGATACCATTGCGAAGCTTTCTAAAAACCCAGAAAGAATCCGCAATCCAAAATCCCAAACTCCAAGATGTAGCATTCATAACTTACTAAAAATAGTAAGTCCGGAAATGTTGCCCGACGCAGTTGCATGTCATATCATTGCGAAGCTCTCTGAAAACCCAGAAGGAATCCAGAATCCAAACAGCTAAACTCTAACATGCAAACCCCAGAATCTTCAGAAGAAACCATCAAGTAGTCGGAAACCCTAATTCTACCTCTTACTAGCCTGCAGCACATCGAGGATAGGCAATCAATCACTGGAAGACGCAGTGCTAAAAATGGGGACATTACAGTCCGCCCTTCCCGAAATTGCTTGTCCTCAAGCAATTGCACATCACTCCAACTGAACCCAGGGTCCCATGTCCAACTCTGAAAGGACCCATCAGGCTGATGCTGCTCCACTCTGATCATAACAATGAAGCCATTATACCCGAACTGCACTAACGTTCTTTGCAACCCCAAAAAGTTAATATGCTTGAAGCTCAAATTGAGAGACAAGGAAGGACTGAAATCAAAATTCAGCACCTCAAGCCCCAAAAACTATGATGAGTTAACAACTTTCAAAGCATCGAATAGGATCTCAGCAGTATGAGTCTCGAAATGCCAACCCAGATTGAACAATGGTCTGCTGCTCCAATCATTTGTACAAGAATATGTACCAAGAAAACCATTAGAATGAGTATGGTTTCTATCCAAAAGCTGATTGTGCTCAGTCCACACCACCGTTTCTCTCATTTGAAGCCATAAATCATCTCTGGAAAGAGATGGGAAGGTCTGAAATTGAATGGACCAGCAACCAAACAAGACTGAAATGATCAACTTGAGATCTGATTTTATGAAAATCAGCATCCAAGGAGATAGATAGCTGCTGCAAAACTGAAAATCAGCACCCAAAATATTATGTCTGCTCATTTCTACAGCTAAAAACAATCGCACAGAAGATCCCATCTCAGCCAAGAACCAATCCTTGCTCAACTTTTCTCTCCAAAACTCCCATTGAACATTAGGAGTAAACTTCAAATGGCTGATAAAGAAGGTAACAACATCCAAAGGACCGTGAATTTGAGGCTCATCACTCCAACATACCTTCTTGACACATAACAAAAGCAAGCTAATACCAGGGTCCCAAATCATAAGTAAAGAAGAGCCATTCCACAAATGGAGAATTACTCTTACTAGAACGCTTTGGGCAATACGTTCTATTTGAATCAACGCACCCTGAAACTCCAAGAAGTACTCAACAAATCTGAATTCGTTGAGAAAGTCAAATTCGAAATCATGAGAGAAGAATTGCTGGAAAGACTCAATGGACCCTTCATCAAACTCCATTATGAAATTAGTTACTCTTAGAGAAGATGGTGCAAGCATGAAGTCTGATAGGAATTTGACAAGCATCCACATCAGAAAATGAATAAACTCTTCATCGGAGTGCCAATCATCTCTTTGTTGCCAATCAAGATTAGTGACCTCATTCCTCCATGATTCTTGATTTTCCATCGCCTGAAGAATGGGTAGACGAGGAGCAGCAGTGAAGTCTTCATTATGCAACTCATGCATCCTCGTTCCATTGCTAGAAGAATTGCTAGAACTTCCCTCTTCAACCATGGTGTCAAAAAAGATTTCCTCAAGGCTTGAAATCCCATCATCTACCACAAAGGAAGGCTTCTCATAAGCTTCCTCTTCACCCGGTTCAAAAAGAGGATTGTCATACACTAGGAAGTCGTTCCTTCCATCTTGCTGCTCCAAATCAGCACTAGCAATTTCTGATTTTCTTGTGAAACCTTCAAGATCAAACTCTTCTTCAAGACTATCGAGCTCTTTAATCACTTGCTCGATTTCTTTAGCTCTTTGTGCATTCTCTTTCCCTTGGAAAAGTTTGAAATCAGCTAGCTGTTCCTTCTCCATTAATGCCATTTGGGTATCTTCCAACATAGCCTTGGTTGATTCAAGCTCGGAAGTAAGGTGACCAACCTCTCTCTTACTTCCTTGGAAAGCACTGAAGGTCTTCTTTGCAAATTCAAAGGCATGATCTCTATCTTCAATCAAGTGCAGGTACTCGGACTTCATGGTCTCCAAGGAATCTTTGATTAGTTGCAATTTGGGAAGAGCAACTTCATCCTTGACTCCTCTTCGCCTTTCTTCAAACTGGGCCTCCCAAATAAGTTTTTCAACCAAACTATGGGTGCAATCAAATCTAGACAGAGCTCGCACTTCATCTTCAACGGACACCTCAGGTTGGCCTTCACACTCATAAGAATGCGAAGATGGTGAATTGCTGGTTGGTTGCTCTTCAAAATCAGAACTTCGTTTTGAGACATCGCTGTCCTTAGAGCTGCTCCAACCTTCTTGTCTTTCATCCTCAACTAACAGAGAATGCTCAGTGTCATGGAGAGGAACATACTCCACAATTTCTTCAACCCCAAGTTTGCAATCAGCTTCGTGAATTGGTAAATCAGCCTTGTGTTCTAAAACCACTTTAAACCTTTCTTCTTTAAGAGCCATAAGGTCTTCTAGTTCTTCATCCACCTCTCCGTCTTCTTGATCAAAGGCTATGGCAGCCCCTAACTCGAACGAAGAATCATTGAATGTCGTTCTGGAAGTTTCAGAAGTAACAACATCCTGCCTGGTGGTTGCAACCAACTCGAAGGGGTCACCATGGAGCTTTTCAGAGCAAGCTTCTTCATCAAAAACAACTTTTCCTTCTGTGGCTTCCTCATAGCTTGCAATGCAAACAAAATTTTGGTCTTCATCAGGATCAAAGGGAAACTTATCCCACACAGGTTCTTCACTGTATCTTGAAGCCAACACACCCGGATCCCACATGCTAACGGGTTGATTGAGATGGTCAACAGGAAAATGCTTATCATGCTCCCTTTGAAGTGATGACCCTTTGAATAAGTCAACTCCCAAATCACTTAAGCTGATATCATCAAAAATATTTCTCTCCAATGGCTCAGTTTGCTGCTCAAACCCAATGTCACCATCATAATGAATTGAAGAATCTTCAATGCTTGCTGTTTTGAAAACCTCACTATCGTTATCTTCATCATGAGGAAGTATGTCATTGATTTCTTCATGTGGAACTTCTTGAGAAGTTGGGGCAGCAACATGAAGAGAATCCTCCATCATCATGACCACTAATCTTTCCTGCATCTTGCTCTAACTTCTCCAAAAGTGGCTTCAATTTCTCTTCACATTGATTAAATAATTCCTTGATCAGCATAGCAGCAATAGGAGAGTCCTTTTCTTCACATTCATATGTGTCCAAGAGGAGAGATTGGATATTTGGTGGAATTTCGTCTAACTCTTTAATGGTGAGAACAAGAATTTTCTTCACAGCTGCAATAACATCCTCTTCTTGTTTGTTCCAAGTGGATATGAAGAGGTAATGGAACAAGTGATAAATCTGATCATGCATTCCCAAGTCTAATAGCAAGTTACTTATCCTGAGATCTGAAAATGTCTTCAAGATAGCAACCTTTCTGGAAAATAGACTGCTTCCAGTTTCATCAAGATCTTGGAAACTTTCTACAATTCTATGAAGAATCTTCTTCATAGTTTCATCATCATAAGGCATCAATGGTACTAGAATCCTCATAATCACTAAGGCATGAAGTAACCAACAAACTGATTTCCTCATTTGGATGCCCTATCCAGTAAGGATGAATCAAATGCGTCCTTGCAGGGGATAATGCCTTCACCAACATTTCAGCAGGTGATTGTTGTACTTTGCTCAAACAGTTTTCCAATTCTGACAGTATGCTCACTTCTTCGCCTCTTGTCTGACATTCTTTATTGAGTCTTGTTCCTACATTGAACAATGACCTTGCCAAACTTATGTCTTCTTCAACAGCCAGACTCAACTCTAACTTATCATGGTATCTGAACAAACGACGATACATCTTTGAAACTTCTGAAAACTGGACTGAACTCTGTTTTGACCTCTGGTGTAGAAACTAATTTCTCTGTCATTCAACTGTCAACTGAACCTTGATGGGCACAGGATGGCAGGATGCGTGGCTCTGATACCACTGTAATGAACCGGACCAATTTTTTCCAATTTTTTCAACGAACACACCAACACAAGGAGCACCCGTTAAGGTTAGCTCAACCAAAACCAGCAATTGGAAAGTAACTCTTTGCCAAGAATGCGCACTCAATCTCGAGATGAGAATGATGCTGTCATATGGCAAGAGGGTCGTCAGTAGCAACTTGAAGTATCACAATGCTGAATGGAAATCTCAACACCAAAAATGTGCTCTCCGACCCAAGTTGGGTAAGATGCTACCATATGGCAGAGTACCTATTGTAAATGATGCAATACATGAAATAAACTCAACGCCAAGCATGTGCACTCCAAACCCGAGGTGGGAGTGGCGCTATCATATGGCGGAGATTCTATTAAATAAGATGCAATGCAAGGAAATAAACTCAACGCCAAGCATGTGCAATCCACACCCGAGGTGGGAGTGGCGCTATCATATGGCGGAGAAACAAAATGCAATACAAGTAGACTGAGCAAGGGTCAGTCTCTTCCACAGCCGTGGGAATACAATGTAACTTAGCAAGAAATAGAAAGAGCTGAACAGTACTACTGTAACAGCCTTACAATAATAAGAGTTGCCTGCCAAGAACATTGAATTAGAGATATATCAATGTTGTGATGAAGTTTAATGTTTCTCCAATGCTCAATATGACTCCAGGACTCAAACCCAACTCCTAAAGCAAACTCTAACAATCTGATATGACTGAACATAGACTGAAAATGCATAACCAGCAACTCCGTAACCCAGTAAATTGCTCACACAACTCACAATACCTCACCAAATGACTTCAAACTTGATGCAGAATGACCCTAAGATGATGGCGACCAAGATAGAGTTGTGAAACTACAACAAACTAATGTTATTTATTTTTGCACGAATCCCAAGACAACTCAGCAATGAAAAAACCCTCAAAAAGGGCGATTTGACAAGATAAAATCCAAGACTTGCTAATAAAATCTGAAACTCACCAAAGAGGGGTGCCCTAGGGTGAGAATGACATAGGTAAAGTACCCAGAACCAAACAAAACTCGTGCAATGACTTATAAGCTAAAACTACTTTCAGCCATGCCAAAATCAGCAACTGTAAAACTGACCAATCTTTGAAATCTTCAACCTTGATGCTCTGTCTGCAAATTTGGATGAGAAACAGTCTCCGAAGTCTTAGCTAGGTGCTTTCTTTCAAGCATGAAACCAAGAGAAATGGCTAGGAGGTATGCATTCCTCGAAGCAACTCTGAAAGCATTTTAGCAGCATAGCAGTATGATAGAAAATAAGATATCCAAAATGAAGACCCAACCTCTCCTTATATAGCTTTTGATAAGAACTTCTAGAAGCCTCCAGAAAGTGCGCCCAAATTAATTGAATTTCAAATCCACTTTTCCACTTGCATTTGTATTTTATTTAATCTTCAATTATCTCCTTCCTTGGGCGTCCAAACATGAGGAGATTAATTCATTTTTAATAAAATAAAACTCTTCCTCCAAATAGGCGTCCACTTCCTCAAGCAATATTTGGCCTTAGAAATATTTAAAATAACCTTTTGATGAGACATCCACCCTTCAAGACCCCCTTTTTCAAACAACTTAAAGTCATACGGCTAGGCCAAGGGGTTAATGTGAAAATATAACATTATTTAAATCAAAATAACTTATCTCTCCAAAAATGCATCAAAAGGCCAAAAATCAACAATACCGACTGAATTGCCTGAAGAGGAAAGCCTGCTGAACTGATGCCAACTGGACTGCTGCTAAAAATAGAATTTACTAAAAATAGTAAATTCAAAAGGTTGCTTGGATCAAAGTGCATGGGATACCATTGCAAAGCTTTCTGGAAACCCAGAAAGAATCCGCAATCCAAAATCCCAAACTCCAAGATGTAGCAGTCATAACTTACTAAAAATAGTAAGTCCAAAAAGGTTGTCCGACGCAGTTGCATGTCATACCACTGCGAAGCTCTCTGAAAACCCAGAAGGAATCCAGAATCCAAACAGCTAAACTCCAACATGCAAACCCCAGAATCTTCAGAAGAAACCATCAAGTAGTCAGAAACCCTAATTCTACCTCTAACTAGTCTGCAGGACATCAAGGATAGGCAATCAATCACTGGAAGACGCAGTGCTAAAAATGGGGACATGACAAAATGGGCTTCAATACATGGTTTTTACCCTCAAACCTTCACACCCTAGATTTACAAACTGTTTACAGAAAAAACACTCAAACTTCCTTAAAATCCAATGAAACTGACTCAAACCAACTTTGAATGATAGAGGACTCAATACTCCATCCAACCAAAGGTGTTTTAGGTCATTAGTAGATTGTACGTGACCATATAGTTAACTGTAGCAGCATAAAACATAGAAATTTGACAAAAAAACAGAGCTTTGTTTTTTTCTTAATCATTCAAATCTCTTCCAAAGAGTTTCCTTGAAGTTTACAAAGCCTATTTGAATGTTTTCTAACACCAACCAACGGTTGCAACTAGCTTTTGAATGCTCTAACCGTTCAACTTCCATTTCCTTGCATTTTTGCAACTTTTCATTTTGACAACATTTTGCAAGACTTAACACAAAACTTGACACCCATACCTAGAACCGACTCAAAGTGACTTAAAACATTTGAAATGGTCTATTATGACCTGATTACATCACATTAAGACTCTAAACATCCAAAACTATCATATAACCATATTTACAATAACTGACATGGTGCCCCTACACCATACACCCGGACTGAAAAGAACTCAAGTCCCTTGAGGACTGTATTGCAGTAAATAATGCTTCATCTCATCACCTCTTTGATCTCCTAATGTCCTTCCATCTGGTAGCCCTTTCCACTGAATCAGGTATTGAAGATTTGAATCAGTCTTTGCACTCTTCAACCTTTTAGCACCTAGACATTGCTCCATCTTCACAAGCTGACTTGATGGATGTTTTCTGACCTTTCCCTCATCTGAAACTGATGATAAACCTGCTTGAACACCTGCAAACACATCTCTACCATCTTTGTCTTGAACTGTCCTCTTCTTTACCTTTGATGTATACTTGAACTCACCCATTTGTCCTTTCCATTCACCTTTAATCACTTCACCTTTTCCCTTCATCTCTTCTCTCAGATTCTCTACCCCTCGGACCTCTGTATTATCAGGTTTACAAACCACTGTATTGACAGAATTTAACTGCCCACTAGCCTCTTTTCCAATCAATGGACAAAGCACTCTTCTTATCATGACCCCAACATGTTTCTCTAACCAATCTTGCATTCCCACAATCAATTCATCCTTGACCTTCTCTTTGTCTGTTTTTGACACCAACTCATCATCTTTTCTTCCCAATATTAAATCATATTCTGTAATGTCCCCATTTTTCGTGAGCATTAGAGTTTGAAGGATTAGCCTATCAGTTGACCCTCGTAGGCTAGTGTGGTGGATTAGAGGGTTCAGTTTGGGCGTTATGGAGCTCTCTAGGTGGCAGTTATCAGTGTTTATCTCTTTAGATCCTTCTTATGTTCCGAGGCAGTGATTTTCAAAGGTCTCTGGTTCAGTTTCGAGGGACTTACTATTTATAGTAAGTCAACAGATATCAGAGAGGGACCCTTACTATTTTTAGTAAGGCAGTTGGATGCACAGGGGATACAATGGTTAACTCCCAGGTTCAGAAGGAACTGAGAAATAATGATTGTTTGTGGAGTTATGCTATTTAATTATTAATAAAGTGATTACTTTATTAATAATTAATTATAAGGTGCAATTATAAAGTCTCAAAAGTCACTTTATTAAAGTGAAAGGGGAAATATTAAATATCATTTTAAATGATATAAAAGAGACTTCTAGAAGGGTTCGACCTAATGGAGAATTATATAAAGGCCATTGAAAGGTAAAGGAAGCATCATTGGATCATTTCATATATTGGATTTGTGTTTTTGAAGATCTTGGCTCTTGAGGCTGGAAACCTAGGGTTTTCAGAATTCTTGATCATTGGGAACGAAAACTCTCAGTGATTGGCATAATTGAGGTTGTGAAAGATCTTCCGAAGGGTTGCCCGTGGATTGGCTTCATTCAGAAGTCAACATAGCGCTTCATCAGATTTGCAGTAGAGATTTAGAACAAGGGTTTCAGCATCTTTTCCAGTTTCGAAGATTATTTCCGGGTATTTTTGCAAAGCTTTTAGAAATAATGCAATATCAATAAAGCTTTGATTTTCAACATTTATCTATGTTTCTTTCAGAAATTGTTATTTCTCTTGCATGCATCTTTCTTGCCTGGTAAAAATTGAGAAAATATAAAAAATATAAAACCCTAGTCAGTTTTCAGATGTTAGAGACGGTCAGGTCTCTTACAGTGGTATCAGAGCCTGAATCCTGCCATCCTGTGTTGAGAAGTTAAAATTTCAGAGAGAAAAAATTAAAAAAAATTCAGAATATTAAGGGTTTACAGATACAAAGGAAAATTTTGAGAATTGGGGTTCGAAGACAAATTCGGAAGTCAATATTGGGGTTTGACAAATTTCAAAGTTTTTCTGTTGGAATCTAAAGAGCAACAATCCATATCGTGATTTATTCTCCAGGCCGATAATAGAAAAAGACAAAGGAAGATGATTATTTTATTCATGGAAGTTGTAAATTATCTGGCGCTTTAGAGAACGATTTACATATATCAGGCTTCATCAGAAAAAATAAAGCAGCGATTTTAATTTGTGGGAGCTGCTTTGACGAATTAACTTGGAAGGAGCTGGTCAAAGACAAATCCCTGTTGCGGGAGCAGCTTAGAAGACGTATTTGTGTTTGAAGGAGCCGCGTCATTTAAAAAGCAAATACCTTAGAAAGAAAAGCAGATGTTGGCAGCAAATATTCATTTGAAGGAGTTTCGATTCTTTTTTTAAGGGAATCGGGAAGAATAAAAGTTGACGCAGTCATAATCGAGTCCCAGCAGAGATCGGGTTCCATCAAAGAGGACAAAGCCTGTCGCTTATAAATTTATGGGGAGTCCTTTCGGAAGCTGTTTGTAAGCATTTTTAATAACATTGCAAACAATTAGACATTGCCATCGGCCTGAATAAAGACAAAAGATACACATAATATATAAGAGGACGAATTTACATTAGTGTATTTTATTCTGGAGTATTAGGTCCTATTTCCATGTGGTAATCGATATCAATAAGCTTGTCTCTAGGAGACAAGAAAGTGTAATCAGGCATCTTGGAGTTCGCCGCAATCTCATTTAATTTCTTCTACATGCTCTTATTGGCCGACAGAGACTGACGTGGGGAAAGATTCGTTGTTTTTTCTGAAAGGAGTTGAATTGTAAGAGGGAAGATTCGACTGACTTATTCATTGATTGTTCCAATCGGCATCTCCAAAAAGTGCGATTCATCCTATTGGATTCACCTTATTGAAATTTCGCTATCTCTCATGCTACCTGGGCGTCAACTCCCAGCAATCACAGAAGGCCAGCATAAGAAGATTTGAATAAAATCATATTTGTTGAGAAAGACAAAACAGGTTAAAGTCAAAAACGTTGAATGAGACCAAGGGAACAAAATTACAGTGATCTGTTTATATGTGCCGCCACCTTCACTCTAGCTAGTCGACAGTTTTTTTTGAAGCTTAGCTGGATCATTCTGGAGAATTCAACAAATCTGAGATAATTTGTATTTGACAGTGAAAAATTTCAAAAAAAGTGCAGATTGTACTGAAGTGGAGTTTGAAATTATATTTCTGATATTTCCTTATCATATATCAGTCATATTTGTGAAAGAAGTGGGGAAAACAGATTATCAGACCTGTGTGTGCATTCCATCTTGAATGCCATTACAATATATGTATAGTCTGAAACTCTTCTTTGAGTATTGAGATATCTGTATAGTCACTGCTGAAGTTAATTTGGGGCATGCTAGGAATTATTTCTGCTATGTAATACATAGAATTGTATCCAGTCCAAGCAAGTGATTGCAATTTAATTGGAATGATGATATTCATTTGACGATGTTGATATTAAAAGAGTTTTTGCGACATTTGAGTGACTGTCACTCTTTTCATAAACAGTTTCATTGATTCTAGTCCAGTTTTGAAATGAGTTCAAGTAGCGGAGAAATAATGGATTCGGGTGATGGAAAATGGTTGGCCAGAATGCTCTATAAACAGGGCAATAAGCTCGGCAGTTTACATCGATCTAGGTATGATACATTGTGTATTTTGAGTAGGCTGGAAGAAATTCTAAGTTATGTAGAACAGTCACCTTCAACCGTGCTTCAGACAGCGTTGGTTCCTGCAGTGAAAGCTTTGAGAGGGCATAGGTACTTGAGACACAGTAACAGTGAAGTTAGGCTCATGGTTGCCCTCTGCATTAGTCAATTTTTGAGGATCACAGCGCCTCAAGTTACTTATGGCGCAAACCTCATGGGTGAGGTGTTTCAGCTGATTATTGATAGTATGGTTGGGATTGATGACATTGGTAGTCCTACATTTAGAAGGAAGGTTAAGTTATTGGAGTTGATGGCACAGGTGAGATCATGTGTTGCCATGCTTGATTATGATCAACATGATCTTGTGTTGCAGTTATTTAGACTCTTTGTAGAGTCCATTAGTTTAGGGCATGATAGGTGTATACAGGACTACATGAAAGATATCATGACTTACATTGTTGATAATATTGATAGCATATCTCAGCCCATTATGACACTTCTCCTAGCAGTTCGTGAGTGAGAGAAATTGACATCTCCAGCTACTTATGTGTTAGTATGCAGTGTCTTTGATCAATGCAAAGACAACGAACCTTGTTTGGTTGAGGAGGAGCCTATGCAGGATAAGAAGGTGAAATTTGAGGAGAAAGTGGACATTATTAGAACTCAGGATGATGTCATCAGTCATGATAGCAAGTCTGATTTTCATGACAGCGGGATGGAAATTTTGCATCAGCATGAGACTACAATAATTACACATGTGCAAGATGCTACAATGGGGTTGTCACATGAAAGTACTCAAGAATTGGGTACGAGTGATACATTGCATGTTGTGGATTCATGTCATAGTGAAATTGAATTTCCATGTCAGACCCTAGGAAACAAGCTAGAAGGTTCAGATGTTGACACAAAATCCCAGGATCGTGAGTTGGATGGTGATACGGTTACATTGGAAATGGGAGTGGGTGAAGATATTGTCACATCAGCAGCTTCTACCTCGCCAGTTGAGCCATCCTATGAGGTACATAGCAGCAGTACCTTAGATGTTGAGGTGTGCATGGATGAAAGCACACATAATGTTGCTTATCGTGAGGAGAGTGATGTTAATACAACCTCTTATCACAGTGCAGACTTTGTTTTAGAGAACTTGCATAGGAGTCTTGAGTTTCAGAGATCTCATCGTTTGGTTGGGCAACTTAAGGTCAATGATAACATGATTGCTCCAGCTTTAGAGCATTTTGATGTTGCTCGACAGATGTTAGCTACGTATGGATGGGGTACTCCTATGTCGGATGAGCACGGTGATAGTAGCCTTTCCCTTGCAGAATTCCATGCATTACGAGAAGCTATTAGGATGATGAAACAAAATTACTTACAGTTACTAGCTGATAGGGATTATCTTCTCGAGTGGGGGTGCACTTGCCACGATGCACTAAAGGGGAAAGAGGAGGAGGTTGACAAGCTCACTCATGAGCTTGAGGTGACTATGGACTCATTGCAGAGCCCAGTTGGCCCTTCAGGAGTCACAGTCACGGTTGGAGGAACTTACCCTGGAATTGAGTTTGGCATAGTCTCCACCAGCTGCAGTTATAGTACAATTTCCTACAGTGGCAGTTGGTCATGATTTGACATCCACGGTTGTAGTGAGGATGTGGAATATTGATAGCATATCTCAGCCCATTATGACACTTCTCCTAGCAGTTCGTGAGTGAGAGAAATTGACATCTCCAGCTGCTTATGTGTTAGTATGCAGTGTGTTTGATCAATGCAAAGACAACGAACCTTGTTTGGTTGAGGAGGAGCCTATGCAGGATAAGAAGGTGAAATTTGAGGAGAAAGTGGACATTATTAGAACTCAGGATGATGTCATCAGTCATGATAGCAAGTCTGATTTTCATGACAGCGGGATGGAAATTTTGCATCAGCATGAGACTACAATAATTACACATGTGCAAGATGCTACAATGGGGTTGTCACATGAAAGTACTCAAGAATTGGGTACGAGTGATACATTGCATGTTGTGGATTCATGTCATAGTGAAATTGAATTTCCATGTCAGACCCTAGGAAACAAGCTAGAAGGTTCAGATGTTGACACAAAATCCCAGGATCGTGAGTTGGATGGTGATACGGTTACATTGGAAATGGGAGTGGGTGAAGATATTGTCACATCAGCAGCTTCTACCTCGCCAGTTGAGCCATCCTATGAGGTACATAGCAGCAGTACCTTAGATGTTGAGGTGTGCATGGATGAAAGCACACATAATGTTGCTTATCGTGAGGAGAGTGATGTTAATACAACCTCTTATCACAGTGCAGACTTTGTTTTAGAGAACTTGCATAGGAGTCTTGAGTTTCAGAGATCTCATCGTTTGGTTGGGCAACTTAAGGTCAATGATAACATGATTGCTCCAGCTTTAGAGCATTTTGATGTTGCTCGACAGATGTTAGCTACGTATGGATGGGGTACTCCTATGTCGGATGAGCACGGTGATAGTAGCCTTTCCCTTGCAGAATTCCATGCATGATATGTAGCCTTTCCCTTGCAGAATTCCATGCTTACGAGAAGCCATTAGGATGATGAAACAAAATTACTTACAGTTACTAGCTGATAGGGATTATCTTCTCGAGTGGGGGTGCACTTGCCACGATGCACTAAAGGGGAAAGAGGAGGAGGTTGACAAGCTCACTCATGAGCTTGAGGTGACTATGGACTCATTGCAGAGTGCCCAGTTGGCCCTTCAGGAGTCACAGTCACGGTTGGAGGAACTTACCCTGGAATTGAGTTTGGCATAGTCTCCACCAGCTGCAGTTATAGTACAATTTCCTACAGTGGCAGTTGGTCATGATTTGACATCCACGGGTTGTAGTGAGGATGTGGTAACATCCATTCCGGATACAGGGATAGTGGACTCAGTTGAGCTGGGTACTTTGATTGGGAGCAGCAGAGAACCACATATTACATCAGGTTCTCTTGTGGTCAGTACTATGACAGATGATGCAGGTTTGATAGCTAATAGCTCTTGTGTCGCTGTGGTGGATTCTCCAGAGAGTTGTGTGTTAGTACACGACATTTCTCCATCATCTTCACAAGGGACTCGCAGAGTGTCATCTGGTTGGGAGTATGGCTCACATGTTGATTTGTTTCGATCTCCTAGAAGCAAATCTGTTATTTCATTCCATGCAGCTGATTTTGGACGCCAACTTGTATTACACAGTCAGAGTGATCAGCTGCCTGATTCAAGTATTGCTAGTGATGAGCCATTGACCGAGGTTGGAGTGTTCTATCCCAACTACACAGTGAGGAGTGCTCATCATTTTTCTTTTGATCCACACACAGAGGACTTGATGATGCATCGGTGTGGATTGGCTCTGGGATTATACCATCCTTTGTGGGATGGGTATTTACCATCTTCAATAGATGGAATCAGTAGCTGCAAGTATTTGAGTCCGTCATTTGTGGGGGATTACTTGCAGAGTTAGCACTTCCATGGGGGTTTAGCAGAGGATTGAGAGAGATTTGGTGTAGCAGATGCTTCTAGATGTTCTTGTCTCCGCATGACAGATGGATGTGAGTTCAGATTGTATTAGGATCCAGGTGGTGACAGGTTTGGCACTAAGTATTGGATGGGTCCCATTGGGTTACTTCACTACTCTCAGCATGGCGAAGTTGGAGGCAGTAGAGCGCATTGGAAGTCTGAGGATGTCAGACACGACAAACTTTCATTCTGGGTTTGGGATCCAGGGATAGCTTGCGCAGTTGTGTTCTTGCAGATGCTACAGGAGTCAGTTAGAGATATGTGGGACATTTCACAGTTCTTCTTTTGGGCCTTCCAAGGTATGGAGTTTCTTTGCAGTGAAGATTGCTTGGGGACAAGCAATTTTAGGGAGGGCGGACTGTAATGTCCCCATTTTTCGTGAGCATTAGAGTTTGAAGGATTAGCCTATCAGTTGACCCTCGTAGGCTAGTGTGGTGGATTAGAGGGTTCAGTTTGGGTGTTATGGAGCTCTCCAGGTGGCAGTTATTAGTGTTTATCTCTTCAGATCCTTCTTATGTTCCGAGGCAGTGATTTTCAGAGGTCTCTGGTTCAGTTTCGAGGGACTTAGCAGATGTCAGAGAGAGACCCTTACTATTTTTAGTAAGGCAGTTGGATGCATAGGGGATACAATGGTTAACTCCCAAGTTCAGAAGGAATTGAGAAATAATGATTGTTTGTGGAGTTATGCTATTTAATTATTAATAAAGTGATTACTTTATTAATAATTAATTATAAGGTGCAATTATAAAGTCTCAAAAGTCACTTTATTAAAGTGAAAGGGGAAATATTAAATATCATTTTAAATGATATAAAAGAGACTTCTAGAAGGGTTCGACCTAATGGAGAATTATATAAAGGCCATTGAAAGGTAAAGGAAGCATCATTGGATCATTTCATATATTGGATTTGTGTTTTTGAAGAGCTTGGCTCTTGAGGCTGGAAACCTAAGGTTTTCAGAATTCTTGATCATTGGGAACGAAAACTCTCAGTGATTGGCATAACTGAGGTTGTGAAAGATCTTCCGAAGGGTTGCCCGTGGATTGGCTTCATTCAAAAGTCAACATAGCGCTTCATCAAATTTGCAGTAGAGACTTAGAACAAGGGTTTCAGCATCTTTTCCAATTTCGAAGATTATTTCCGGGTATTTTTGTAAAGCTTTTAGAAATAATGCAATATCAATAAAGCTTTGATTTTCAACATTTATCTATGTTTCTTTCAGAAATTGTTATTTCTCTTGCATGCATCTTTCTTGCCTGGTAAAAATTGAGAAAATATAAAAAATATAAAACCCTAGTCAGTTTTCAGATGTTAGAGACGGTCATGTCTCTTACATATTCCAAACCCGCTGTCTTAGCATCTTCATTGTTAGTGATGGTTGCAACTTCCATATTCTTTTCTTCCTCAAGCTTTACAAACTCTTTCTTGCCTAACATTATCACCTTGGCTGCCTTGGTTTGCTCCTTGACATCTTCTTGTAATGGAGTTAATGTGAAAGAGTGTCCATCCTTTTCAATCTGATAAGTATTGTTTCTACCATCATATATTGCATGCCTATCAAACTGCCATGGTCTTCCAAGCAACAAATGGCACACTTCCATAGGCAACACATCACATAGTATCCTATCCTTGTAGCCACCAATATTAAACTCAACCCAAGCTTGTTCACTCACTAAAACAGATTGATTCTCATTCAGCCAAGACACTTTATAAGGTGTTTCATGAGGTGTCTTTTCTAACTTTAGTTTATCAACCATTTCTATAGAAACCATGTTATCAGTACTCCCTGAATCTATTACTACTTTACATACCTTTCCTTTGCATTTGCAAGTTGTCTTGAATAGTGTCCTTTGTGTTATCTCCTTCTCCTTGGATGCTTTGAGGTGTGTTCTTCTAACCATTAATGATTCCCCAACTTCTGGAGCAGCAAGCTGATTAGGAGAGTTTACACTTTCACAATCATCCTCTTGCACCAATTGAACTCTCTTATCACCACCAGTTGAAGTAGAAGCTAGTTTATCTGGACATTTCCATGCTTGATGGCCAAACTGATTGCAATGATAACATCTTCTTGAAAATGAGCTTGAACCTCTACCTTGTCCACCAAATCTTCCTCTAAAGCCTCTAAATCCACCTCTTTGATCAACCACCTGGTCTTTGCTTTTACTTGCATCTTCTTGGTCTTCATAGGACTGTCTTGAACCTCTTCCTCTATGTTGGCGTAAAATCTAACACCTCTGGAGTGCAGGTTTGTACGGACAGCTATGTACACTACGCAATGAGTGCTCTTCAAATTAGGAGGGGAAGCTCCTCGTTGTGCTGGAATGCATGAAAAGAAAAGTAATCTAAGTCCTATCTTTTTGTTCTCATTTGGAAGAGGCACAAGGTTAGAAACCAAGAACGTTGCACTAAGGATTTTCTGGTTTAGAGATCATTAACTACAACTAAGCTATCTACTTTAAATCTATCCAATTTCCTCAAGAAAAGCAGAGCATGAGGAAATGGGCGAGGTTTGACTATGATAACGAGTTTAGATTCTCTACTTGAAGGCAAGGTGGCGCATCTATCAACTCAATCTAGACAAGTTTATTGGGCACAAAACAGATTTAAGAATTTACCATGACAATCTTATGAAACCCTATGTGGCATAACACTTGATCAAAATAGTAAAGACTTACAAAACAGATTTATCATCACAATCTCACGAAACCCTATGTGGCATAACACTTGATCAAAATAGTAAAGACTTACAAAACAGATTTATCATCACAATCTCACGAAACCCTATGTGGCATAACACTTGATCATAATGATAAAAGGTTCACAAAACAGATTTATCATCGCAATCTCTTGAAACCCTATGTGGCATAACAATTGATCACAATGGTAAAGATACACAAAACAGATTTATCATCATAACCTCTTGAAACCCTATGTGGCATAACAATTGATCATAATGGTAAAGTTGTACAAAACAGAAAGAATTCACCATTACAATTGCATGAAACCCTATGTGGCATAACAATTAATCATTGTAATGTCCCCATTTTTAGCACTGCACTTTTCAGTGATTGGTAGCCTATTCCCAGTGTGCTGTCAGCAAGTTAGTGGCAGAATTAGGGTTTCCGACTGTTTGATGGGGTCTCTTGAAGATTCAGGGTTTTGCTTGTTGGAGTTTGGATGTTTGGATTCTGGATTCCTTTTGGGTTTTCAGAGAACTTCGCAGAGGTATGACTTGCAACTGCTTCGGGCAACTTTTCCGAACTTACTATTTTTAGTAAGTTATGATGGCTACAGCTTGGAGTCGGGGATTGCGGATTGCGGATTCTTTCTGGGTTTTCAGAAAGCTTCGCAATGGTGTCGCATGCACTTTGATCCGAGCAACTTTCCGAATTTACTATTTTTAGTAAATTCTATTTTTAGCAGTGGTCGAGTCAGCATCAGCTCAGCAAGCTTTCCTTTTCTGGCAGTTCAGTGGGTAATTCTGATTTTTGGCTTAAGGAGTTCATTTTGGAGAAATAAGTCATTTAAAGTCAATAATGTTTTATTTTATAAAATAACCCCTTGTCCTAGTAATATGACTTTAAGTTGTTTTAAAAAAGGGGACTTTGAGGGTGGTTATCTCATGGGGAATTATTTTGATATTTCTAAAGTCAAAAATACTTCTTGGAGAAAGGGACGCCATTTTTTGAAGAGGAGATTTTTAATAAAGTCAAAATTGAACATTATGAAAGGGGGCGCCCAAACTGGAGGGAAAAGGAGTCAATTCAAATTTGAAATTAGGGTTTGTTTTCTAGAAGCTTCTGGAAGGCTTTCTCAAAATTATAAAAGGAAGCTTTGGGTCCTCATTTTATCATCTTATTTTCTATCATACTGTTATGCTGCTGAAATACTTTCAGAGTTACTTCGAGGGATGCATACCTCCTAGCCATTTCTCTTGGTTTCGTGCTTGAAAGATAGTACCTAGCTAAGGCTTCAGAGACTGCTTCTCATCCAGACAAGCAGATAGAGCATCAAGGTTGAAGATTTCAAAGATTTTGTCAGTTTTGCATTTGCTGGTTAGGGTTTGGCTGAAGTAGAAATCTGCTCATAAGTCTTTGCATGAATTTTTGTTGGTTCTGGGTACTTTACATATGGCTTCCTCATCCTAGGGCGCCCCTCTTCGGTGAGTTTCAGATTTTATTATTGAGTGTATGATTTTATCTTCTCAAAATCGCCCTTCTCCTTGGCCGTACCATTCTGGGTTGTCTTGGGAAGTGTGCCAAAAAATAATATCATAGTTTGTCAGTAGTTTCTCAGTCAGGTTTTCATTGTCAGCATTCTAGCTCTCGTTTGCATCTAGTTTCAAGTGATTTGGTTGGGTTTTGAGTGAGTTATGAGCTTTTTAGTGGATTACTGTGTTGCTGGTTGATGTTTCCAGATTTGCTGATTTTATATCAAACTTCCAAAAGTTCGGTTCATGTGTTGTTTTCTCAATATTGTGAAGTCAAATAAGTCGGAACAGCATTCTATCAGTTGTTGCTTTGGTTTAACAGTTTGTAACACTTTGTAATCTGCAGATTGTGCATTGTAAGGCTGTTAATAGTAGTACTATTTCAGTCATTTTTATATTCTGCAATTATTAGTTTTAGCAGCAGCAAACCTAATAATCTTTGGACGGTTTACCGCCAGAGATGGGTGAATGAACTACACACTTAAAGTTCTTGGATGGTATTCCGCCAAGAAGGGAATTAAAGCTTTGCACTTCTTACATTGTATTCGCTCCCGCTAAATAAGTGGTAGAGCTTTCTTTCAGCATATTGTATTTACTTTTTGTTACTCCGCCAAATGGTCGCTACTTGCCCTACTTGGGTCGGAAAGCACATCCGTGGTGTTGAGTCTTTCAGCATTGTATTTACTTTGTTACTCCGCCAGATGGTCGCTACTTGCCCTACTTGGGTCGGAAAGCACATCCGTGGTGTTGAGTCTTTTCCTTTAATTGCTGGTTATGATTTGAGCTGACCTTTAGCGGGTTCTTGTTGTACTGGATTGTTCATTGTAAAAAAAAAATAATTGGTCCGGTTCATTACAATCGTGATAGCGAAGACACATGAACAAATACCAAAAGAGCAATATTGAGGGCAAGGTAGGCGCAGCATATATTTCTCTCTCAAGCAAAAGTTATTTACAAATGAGCAAAAGCTCTTATTTATATACATCAAGGTGTAGGGAACCCTAAAATCACCTTGAGTCATCTGATCTTGCAATGCATGCAAGATTAAGCTGCTAAACCTAATGAAGTAAACTATCTGATTAAGCTGAGCCACCATCCCGGTTAACGAAACATCTAATCTAAAATGGACAATTGTGCAAGCATGCATGCGTCCTTATTAATGAGTTAGCGGAAGACTACCATCGGTTAAGCGTAAAACCCTAAATAAAACTCCAAGTGTAAAGCTGATCTTTCCGAATAGATATGCATGTGATGACAACATCGAGTTAACTTGAAGAATTGCTTGTAAGTTAACTCGATGCGTAATAATCTATCACGAGAGGTGGAAACTGAAGTCTTGGCCATTGATCTCGAACAATCAATCCCATAGCGAGATTGTTAACTTTCATCGACATCGAGATGGCCGACAACTTGACAATCTTGGCAATCTTTGCACACTCAAACTAGCATTTCAGCGACTTATAACTTTGGCTGACTCCGTATGGCGAGTGATGGCCATTATCTCTTGACTTGATACAAATCGGTCTCAGCTTTTCTAACGAAATCATGAATTAAGACCGATTTGGTCTTGAATTCAGTTTGTGTGTACTGTACTCTGAAAAACTCGCCTGTTGACTGTGATCTTGACTATGTTCTGACAAGATTTCTAGAAAGCTAAAAATAGCCTGCTGAGGGTAAAAATAGCCTATCGAAGGGCAATTTTCAGCGAAAAATCTGAGATATGGGTTTTGTCCAGAAAAAGATTCTAAGACAACCCAGAACGTCTGAAATGTGAAAATCTGACTTCCACTCGACCATGCAAAGATTTTTCAGTTGAGAAAATTAGAAACTCAAGAACGAATGCTCTGGAGTTAAAAATTCCTGGAAAATCAAACGCATGATTTTAATTCGAGGAAGCTATATAGAAATGATCCAGATGTTGAGACTTGTCAAATTCGCCAATTTCAGGAACATGCAAATTGTATACTGAGAGAATTTTGAGAAACAAGGGGGAAAAAGACGTTTTTTTGTTATGCTCTTCTTCAATGAAAATCGCCCTTGAATTCTTCAAATTGCTGAAAAAGTGAGCCTTTAACCTGCAAAAGAATGTGATTGGAGAAATCGCCTTTGCAAATAGATGAAGAATTTGCCTTTGCTTGAGAAATACGAATCTCCCTTGAAAATACACCTTGGGAATGAAGAAAAACGAATTTTGCTTGAAAATATGAATTTCTCTTAAAAATACGAATTTCTCTGGAAGCTTGGTGAATAATAAATGAAGGCGCCATGTTTAAACAAGAAGAAATTCGCACCAACTTGTGAACTGCAAGATTTCAAAACCCTAACTGAAATAGAAGCCTTCCAATTGGTCGCCCTTCAGTTGAACTGCCACTGACTCGGAGTTCAAAAATAAATAATAATTAAATATTCATCATCATGCAATTTGAGAACTTAGCATAAAGAGGGCGCCAATCATAAGAAAATCGCCATTTAATGCTAAAATGCAATAATAAATATTAAATATTATCAAACTTCAGTTGACAATTCGGATGAAGCTTTGAGATTCACCGTTAGACTTCACCGATTCCGAAAAGTCATCTTTTGAGCTCATAGGCGTCCATTTGCTCAAGATATTCCACTTTTTATTAACTTCCTATTTTATAGCTGACGACAAAGTTACAACTGGCCAACTTCGACACTGATTTCCGAGTGACTAGAAGATGCTGAGACTGAATTGAGATATTCATCAGAAAGCCTGCTGAACAAGGAAGAAATGTCTACTGGGAGACACTACTGCAAAATCCATCATTTAACCCCCTGAAAAATTAGGCGCCTCTGATTAAATTGCTTTTACAGGTTCCAGACTTAGCCATTTCTCAAACTGCCATCTGACACTTCAAACGGCTGCTGACGATGAACGGTGAATCCTGCTGATAAGAAACGAAGCTCACTGCGTTCCTAGAGACATTCTGCATCCAATGACGTACATGACCTCACGAAAAGTTCATTAAGGGCCTCAAAAGTAAAAGCGCCCCTGGCTCTTAGTTGCACTGACACCATTTTGACGAAAGTTGAACTTTCAACCAGATGCCCTGCTTTGACCTCTGACATCTGGAGCTGGGATGATCTGATTCGAGCCACGTTTGTTTTAACGGACAGCCAGAAGAGCCCACAAGAGAAGTCTCTGGAGGTGACGAAGCAAGAAAACTGCTTCTAAGACCTCAAAAACTCCAGTGCGTATTTTATTTAAAATATCCGCTCCAGACTTGGCCATTTTCTGGATATCCTCACTTTTCAGCATCTCGCCAAAGACCTCGCACGTACGAGCGTTTGCCAAATCCCGAAGGCTGACGGCTAGGCTCGTTGGATAGATAAAATGATTACGCTCAAGTCTTGTGAAGACTTCAAACGCGAACGACCTCATCTGACAGGCCTAAAGGCTAGGCGCCTCTGGACTGTAGAAATACACTGCAAACTTTATGTTGGTCTGCCCGTGAAATTATGTGCTTGGTAGAACCTCTGCCACGATCACTTGAAACGTCGGATCGATAAGCTGGATGATGCATCGCGGAGCTAGGCTAGAGTAGTACTGATGTCAGGAAGACTTCGTCTGCAAATTCTTGCATCTTAAGGGTCCTTTTAACCAGCGCCCCTGAGCTGTAGTTGCACTGGGAACCAAATGGAGAAGCTCAGAAACGTGAAAACTCCATTATAAGCTGATCTTCAGACGACGGCTGCCGGAGCTCTGGGACTCGGATGTCTGTGTTTGATATCTCGTTGGACGAGCAGACTAGTCGTGAACAGATTGACTGCATGAGCCACCCTAAATACCAGAATCTACCCCCCCTTTAAGATGGGCGCCCTCAAGCTATAGGCGCGCTTTTGCCTGAAAAGAACAATTTTCTCCTCTCTGGAACTTTGGGAATTTCAACTTTTGACGCTGTTTTCCGGAGTTACGAGTCTCGAAAAGCTTTGCTAGATGGCTCGTTGGATAGCCAGACTAATTCTGAAGAGATTGACTGTATGCATGAGCGTTTTCAACAAGATCTTGACCTTCAAAAAGCTGGGCGCCCTTAGGCTATACTTGCGCTTTTCTGCTTTTCTCTGAGAAATCTTCATAATTTAACCACTGAAAACTCCGTCTCGATCACTGGAATGACCGTGTGCGACGTGAAATACCGTCGTGAGATGCCCTCCATCGTGAAAAGCTCTATTTTGATTCTCTGCTTCAGGTTCTGATCAATAAAACTGACTTTGACTGACAAAATATTGACAAAAACTCCATGCTTGATATTGCCCAAGACTGTATTCTACAACATTTTAGCAAGATTTAGACTTTTTAATGCAAAATGCCTTGATGAAGCAAAAAATTTGGTTTGGGTACAACACTCTACTAGTGCTGCCTCCGCCTCTTCCTTGTCTTTCTTGCCTTCTTTTTAACTTCTCTTCTACCCTAGCAGCCAATTGAAAACATTCATCAACCGTCCTAGGAGTGGCTAAACTCAATTCATCTTGAATTTGAAACTTTAAGCCATTCATATACCTTGCTATCTTTTCATTTTCATCTTCAACATGACCAGCCCTAATACTTAATTTGTGAAATTCCTCTGTATATGTCATGATATCCTTATCCTTTTGCTTTCAGCTTGGCAAGAATTGACTCTTGATCTTTGACACCATCCTATCCCATGAACTTATTTTTGTTTTTCCCCTTTTCACTCTTTCCTCTTGTACATAGTTCCACCATGTTAAAGCAGGGCCTTTCAACTTAGTCTTGGAAAACTTTACCTTCTGATCATCTGCAACCTCCTTGTATTCAAAGTAATTGTCCATTGCATCAATCCAATCTAGTACTTCTTCTGCATCCAATTTTCCACTATACATTAGCAAATCTATTTTCACCTCAAAAGCATCTCCTCTAACAGCCTTGAGCATTTTCACCATCCTTCTCTCATTAGGGTCCAACTCATCATCACCTTGGTCTCTACTTGGAGGGTTTTCATCCTCACCCTCTTCCTCTTCCTCTCAGTCACTTTCCTCTTCAGTGGCCTTTCCTCTTCTTTGACTGGTCTCTAATGCTACAAATTTGGCTAAAAGTGTTTCTTGTGATTCCTTTAACAACCTTATTTCCTTACCAAGGGCTCCACTTCCTTTAGGAGGCATCTTGTCCTTCCAAATTGCAACTTTTCACTTATTCAAATTGCAACCTTTCTCCTTCCAAAAGACCAAAACTTATGCTCTGATACCAATTGATGCAAAGCAGGGAGGAGTTTGTCTTAAAATCACAATTGAAACTATTCCAAACAATTCTTAAAACTTCAAAACCCTAACTTGGCCTTATTTCTCAATTCCATCATATTCGTCTTGTAACATTGCAAATAGTGAAAATTGTGCATATTTTCCAATAAACATTTCAAACCCACAAAAGGATTGATATTTCAAATACCCATTTCCCTCTACTTTAACATATCAGATTTGTGTACACTTGTTTTGGAACATCAATCCCTAAAATGGACTACTATGTTGGAAATGGCCACAATTAGTCCTATTTTACAAAGCATCACCAAACCAGACACTCTTCCAACCACAAATCTCCATTGCAAGACCTGAACTAGGTTACAAAAGCTCTAAATCAACGACTTTTAATAGTGGAATGCCCACAAATTCACCCAAACCACAAAACTTTGACTTAGGCCTATTTACGCTTGTAAATGAGAGGGTTTATTGAATCTCTCAACTCCAAACCATTACTTTGCAACCCAACACTACAAACACATCCCATTAGGTCTGCACATGTTTAATTCATCCACTCTAATGATCCCCTAACAGTATTTCAACAAAACCCTACCTTCATACATCAAATTTGCTCAAAACAAGCACTTTCTTAGCTTAGGGCATCGCCTTATTTTCTCAAAACCCTCAACCTTGCTCCTGCCAACCCCAAAAACATTGAAAACACACTACCTAGTCCCATCCCACCGAGTTTTACAATTTTCCATCGGTGGAATGGGCTTCAATACATGATTTTTACCCTCAAACCTTCAAACCCTAGATTTACAAACTATTTACAGAAAAAACACTCAAACTTCCTTCAAATTTAATGAAACCGACTCAAGCCAACTTTGAATGATAGAGGACTCAATACTCCATCCAACCAAAGGTGTTTCAGGTCATTAGTAGACTGTACGTGACTGTACAGTTAACTGTAGTAGTATAAAACACAAAAAATTGATAGAAAAACAAAGCTTCTTTATTTCTTAATCATTCAAATTTCTTCTAGAGAGTATCCTTGAAGTTTACAAAGCCTATTTGAATGTTTTTTAACACCAACCAACGGTTGCAACTAGCTTTTGAATGCTCTGACCGTTCAATTTCCATTTCCTTGCATTTTTGCATTTTTGCAACTTTTCATTTTGACTAACATTTTGCAAGACTTAACACAAAACTTGACACCCATATCTAGAACCGACTCAAAGTGACTTAAAACATTTGAAATTGTCTATTATGACCTTATTACATCACATTAAGACTCTAAACACCCAAAACTATCATATAACCATATTTACAAAAACTAACATGGTGCTTTGTTGATGTGATTTTTTTTTTTTTTTCAACCAGGTAGAACAAAGTTTCCAAATGGATCCCCTATTCTCTCTTGAACAAAGTATTCGACGTGCTAAGATTGCGAGTGAGATCACGCCTTCAACTCCAAGGTTCTTTAAATGCGAATAGGCTCAGTTTGGTTGATGTGTGTATGTTGTGTACTCACGAGGGGACTTACGTAGTTGTTCACGAGGTGTGTAGTGGCAACCAATGCGTGCTTTTGAAGGGGATTTATGCGCGAATGATTCAGCTTTATGATGCAAATTTCCTAAAACTAATCAAGATTATGCGGAATTGAATGGTTGCAGAGATTTCTAAAGTCTAACTTCTAATCTAAATGCAAATGGATATTACGCTCAATCTAAATGAATTTCGACAAACATTGTTTAGCCTCCTGTTAGACAGTGTCAACAAGGTAAGTGCAATCTTCAGAGGGTGAAAATGATGTTCAAATCACGATTCGATAGAGCAACTACCATCACAACGATGCATAACCACCTATGAACCTTGATTGAAGTTAAGTACTGAAAGTCCAGTTGACCACACAAGACGGACTTACCATCAGCAAGAACGTTAGTGGTATGGATAAAAGAAATTCACTTATATCAAGCATAAACATCCATATCTAACTACAAGCATGAAATTAAGTTCCTAATTGAAGTCAAAGGGAATAAGAAACCTCACGAACTATTCCAAACAAAGTTGAAATTCACCATCAATGAAAAGCTTTATTGAGAATAATCTTTTGTGACAATCTCTTACAAAATTCTCTAAGGGAGAATTCCCCTTCTTCTTCAACAATGCAAATGAAAAACTAATCTAACTTAAAAGCTTCTACTCTCTATTCTGCTTCAACAATTGCTCTCTATTCTCTGATTCTATGACTACTACTGTACAAATGAGGGGGACTCCCCCTTATATAGCTGGCCTATTTGAATTGACGGCCCAGATCAAATTACAATGGAGGGCTCGGATTGAGCCACCTCAGCCCTAGACGAGTTTGCCCTAAAAACCGCCAGAAGGTGGAGGAGTGGCGTCATAAATGCTCCTAAAAATAGCAGATTCCTCCTTTGACCAGTATGAGCAATTAATGCCCACTAACCTTCTAGAAGATTCTCGTCCATGACCCGGATTCCTTTGCTCTTCTCTCTGACCGCGTACGCTATGAATCTTGCCAACACCGCGTCGACCTCTTCCTCTGAAATTGATGGAGTGAGATTCAACTGATACTCCAAGATGGCCAGCATTTGTTCATGTTTCTCGCAAGATTTTCCCCAAGTCTCGATGGAATCCTGTGTGCTCTGAATGATCGTTGAAAACGTAGAGATGTTTTCAAAATCTAGCTGGGAAAATGTCCTCACTTCTGAAAAGAACGGCCGCAATCTTGCCCTTAATCCTTCTGCATCTACCTCCTCATTAGTAAGCCTTCTTGCAAATACCGACTCCAAAGTGTTGAGAATACTCTCACGAATATTCCTCATGGCCTTTCTGATCCTGGAAGACTCTATTGCTGCAGTATCAAAGAAACTCTTGCCTGTGAACGCTGCCGAATGCCATCCACGGAAGTCATATCTGTCACCAGCCTGAATTACTCCCTCATTCACGAGAGTTTGCGTGGGAACACGCATCAAAACAGCAAGGCGTGGGATAGTATTGTCCTGGAAGATGTGGGTATCCCCCCAAGCCTGCTCAACATCATCTAAACGTGAAAGAATACTGGAAGCATTTTGGAATGCCGAGGCGAGATCTGCCATGAACTTTTCAGCCTCAACACGTACACCACTCACCCACTTATCTCCTTCTCGCACAGCCCTTTTCATTTCCTCCAAGCCGTTGATCGGCTCACGTGGCACCTCGGGTGGAAGCTCCGCTGCTGGATTACCTTGAGCAACCGGATGTGCGAGGTTTTGCACATATTCGACCAACGCCCTGTGCTCTTTCTTCAATCTCTTATATTTTCCTTCTTTCTTTACCAGCCTATCTTTTAATGCCTGAAACGAAGTTTCAGCTTCTTCCACCACCTGTGCTCCAGAAGGGCGTCCCAACTCAACAGTGGTGATTGTGTATTTCTCTGGCATCGCATCACTCAAATCGTGATCCTCCCTTGGGGCAGCGATATGAAGACTACGGGAACCTGCCTCGTTAGTTTCTATCCTTGTATATTTTCTCGCCCTCTTCCGCTTTGGTGACTTGCTTGTCCTATTCAAGAGTGCTTCCATTTCAATTGCTAGGCTGGCGTCATCATCTTGGTCCCTTCGGATTGCCTGTGTAAGCCAATTTCGTTGAATATCATAAACAATCAGAGGCTGCTCCTCAGTGGCTTCCACTTCCCGAACTTCTTCCCGAGCAATATCTGTTGGAGGCTCAATTATCTCGACCTCTTGATCACTTCCTTCATGTGTCCCAGCATCTTCCTCTCCGAAAGAATAATCGAAGTGGGTGTCCATGTCCGTGTCTTCCCCTTCATCTCGCTTACTGGCAGCCTCGGGATCATTCACACTTTGAGTATCTACCTCCTTGGGCATTGGCTGGTTAATTTCTCCATCCTCCAGCTCTTCATTTCTTTTAGGTCTCTGACTAGCAAATAATGACACTTCACGCACACTGGAAGCATGAGACACCAATTGAGTTGAGGACGTATCTTCCGATCCCTGAGGTTCTGGCTGAACGGGCTCTCTTCTTTTTGGTTCCGGACCTCGTGTGAGCTGCTTCTTCCTTTTTGCTACCACCGGTGGCCTTCCATCACCCATGAGGTCATATGTGAGAGCGACTGACCTCCTCCTTAATCTGTTGACACGCTCATCCACCCAAGCTCTCGTAAATGTCATGACTGGGATAGACAGAGTGTCTAGATCCACAATCTCCGGCTCAGCCCAATCTATAGGTGGTATAGGTGTGTTTTTCACTGCTTCAAAATCTGGATGGGTGACTCTAGTATCCTCTTCCAGTTGATCCGGCACCCTAATCACCTCACACTCCCTGATCAGCTTTAGAGGTAGCCTTGAGAACGTCCTTCTTCTGATTTCGTCTTCGCCTGCAGCATTTGCCCAAAAGTCCTCCAGGTGGGCCTTGTGTTTGTATTCTTCTCCTTGTACCGTTCCTATCATTCCCTTGGGGTCAAAATTCTGTCGGCTCGTGTGAAGAGTCAGCTTGTAGAACTTTAGCTCACCCTCGGCCTCCTTGGCTGCCTGTAAAGTCGGGCATTCCTCGAGTGAATTTCC
>VDFB02240157.1:0-17068 GCA_007258455.2 Sequoia sempervirens
TGATCAAAGTATTCCGCACGCTAAGATTGCCAGAAAGTTCGTGCGTTCAACTCCAAGGTTCCTTTAGTGCGAATAGGCTCGGTTTGGCTTGATGTGATATTGCTGGTATGTCAAGGGGACTTACGTAGTTGTTCAGACTTCTCGCAGTTAGCAGTTGATATGTAATTTGAAGGGGATTCTTACGTGCATGATTTGGCAGTGTGTATCCTTTTCTAAAACTAACAAGAAGTATGCTGAAAGTAAAAGGGAAAGGGCCTAAGAAATTTGTACTCTATTCTAAATGCAAGGTATGTGGGGCTTCGTCTCAATAGACTTCAACCAGATTTCACCTAGCCTCCGTCGGACGGCCTCAGCAAAATCGGTGCAATCTTCAAAGGGGATAGCGAAAGGTATTCAAGTTACAGTTTAACATACGTACACCATCAGAACAACGCATATAAGTATGTAAGCCATAACCGAAGTCAAGCACAAGATAATGTCCAGTTGACCACGCAAGGCAGACTTATCATCAACAAGCCGCTAGTGGTATGGAATAAAATGAAGCTATCTCAATGAAACACCACACACCAAAGTAAGCTACTTGCATGAATTTAATCTACTTGGATACGAAAGGAAGAAGAAACCTTGCTAGCATTTCATGACAAGACAAATTCCACCATCAATGAAAAGATCTATTATCACAAAATGTGTTACACAACAGTCTCTTCAAAAGTTTTCAAAGGGAAAACTTTCTCTCTTCTCCAAATTATGCAAAAATGCTCTACAATCTAGCTCTAACTCTATCTCAATTCTAGCTCTGATCTAATCTCTGACCTCTAATTTCTAATTCTAATGAATTACAAATGAGGGGGACTCCCCCTTTTATAGCTAGCCAAGTCCCAAAGGACGGCTAGGGTTACAATCAATAAAGTGGCCAGAATCGTGCCACCTCAGCCCTAACCCTAAAAACTGCCAGAATAGGGAGTGGTACATTAAATGAATCAAAGATTCCCACTCACTCCCAAAATAGCAAATGTAATAAATGCTCCATACTCAGTCTTCTAGAAGATCCTCGTCCAGTAGTGTGTTCCCATTAGCCTTCTCTTTGACTGCCAACTCAACAAATCTGCTAAGTACGGCCTCAACCTCCTCAACTGAAATAGATGGAACACAATCTAACTGAAACTCTAACACTGTAACTGGGTGCTCGTGCCTCGTACAAGATTTTCTCCAAGCGGCCAATGAGTCCTGCGTGTTCTGGATCAAAGTGGAGAATGTAGCAGTATTTTCAAAGTCATCTTGTACGAAGGTCTTAACATCTGCGAAGAAGGGAACCAGCAAACCCCTCAAATTATCAAAACTTATCTCCTCTGGATTCAGCCGCCTAGCAAATATGGCCTCGAAGGTATTCTGAACTCCATCTATAATATTGGCCATAGCCTTGTGAATCCTGGCTGAATCCGCCTGTGCTGCATCGAAGAAGCCACGCCCTGTGATAGCCGAAGAATACCACCGAGAGAAATCATATCGGTCATTCACTTGAATGACACCTCCATCAATCAGCAACTGCGATGGCACATGCCTCAACGCCTCAAGACGCTAGATCACCTTACTCTGATAGATAGAGGCATCGCCCCAAGCATGATCCACTGCATCCATCCGTGCCAAAATAGTAGAGGCCTGCTGAAAAGCAAAGGATAGGTCCTCCATGAATTTCTCTGTCTCCGTACGAACCCCTGTGACCCATTTGTCTGCCTCCTGTGCCATCCTCCCCAATTCTACCAAGCCGCTGATCGACTCTCTAGGAATATCTGCTGGAGGCTCTATCACTGGTACATCCTGCCCCCGAGAACCAGACAACTGCTGAACATATCCAATCAAGGCCTTGTGTTCTCATTTCAACTTCTTATATTTCCCTTCTTTCTTGAATAACCTATCCTTGAGGGCAAGGAAGGAGTTATCACACTCCTCAACAATCTGAGCACCAGTAGGGCGTCCCAAATCCAGAGTGGTGACCACATAATTTTACTGGGGCCTGCTTCGATTACGGTCGCACTTTCAGGCTTCGTGGGACGACAGCGTGAAGAGGGTCGCGAGAGCCATCCTCATCAGTGGAGATCTTCGAAAATTTTCTTGCCTTCTTCTTTGGTGGAGGAGCACTGATCCGGTTCAAGAACTCTTCCATCTCAACTGCTGGATCAATCTCCTCACTCGGGCTTCTTCTCATTCTATCCTTTAGCCAATCGGGCACCTCATATAGTATATCAAAGGGCCGCTGCTCCTGTGCCTCGACTTCTCTAACCTGCTCCACTTCTTCCTCATTCTGGCGAGGCTCATCGTCCTCAAGTGGCTGAGTGTCACCTGACACTATATCATCATCATCATCATTCATGGCCGCCTCTATCTCACGCGCTGGCCGAGATTGATAATAGTCCCTCATGCGTCTGCCGATCTGGCGATCCTTCGCAGTGCGATTGCTTTTCGGCCAATTGGCTTTCTCGAGTAGGTGAATATCATCTGTACTACCGTTTTTGATTCAGCGCAACCCTCGGTCAGTGAATAAAGATACCTCACGTATGCTTGGAGAGCGATGTCTCCAAAGTCTTTGCCTCTTGTAACTTCGTGGAGGTTAAACGAACTAATTTTCTTTCGGACCCTACGGGCCAGGTGTGATCTGTTTCTTCCTTCCTGTGGTGGGCGTCCTGTGATCTCCCATCAAGTTATAAGTCAAAGCAATTGACCTACCTTTCAATCTGCTCACTCGCCTATCGACCCATGCCCTGGTGAATGTCATAACCGGGATAGAGAGAGTATCAAGGTCGGCAACCTCGGGCTCTGACCAATCAATAGGCGGAAGTGGAGTGTCCCGAACGGCTGCATAGTCTGGATGAACAACATCCATGTCCTCATTAACCTGGTCCGGAACCGGAACTACCTCACACTCCCTGATCAGAGTAATCGGCAATCTAGAGAACATCCTCTTTCTCACTTCAATCTCATCAATTGCATCAGCCCAATAATCCTCAATGGTGGCCTTGTGTTTGAATTCCTCTGACAACACCCAGTTGATGTTATGGTGCGGGTCATAGTGTTGTCTACTTGTGTGATATGAGAAATGATAGAATTGAAGCTCACTTTCAGCTTCTCTACATGCCTGTATCGAAGGACAAACCTCGTTCGAGTTGCCCATCACAACTGGAAACTCTATCCCTCCTTTCTTCTTCTTCTTCTGGATTTTGTCAAAGGCTAGCAACTGTCTAGCTATCTCTAGCATTATTATTTTATCTGTTGGGTACTTAGGCAGCCTATAAGGGTATGAAGAAAATCCTTGCAGCCTAATGTATGAAAATCTTGGAAATTGTATAAACCGGCACCCATACCTTTCAATTAGCTCCTGGGCATTTCTAGAGATTCTGCACTGTAACCTCTCCTGAAGTAGCCTCGTGATGTACATGGTGAATGAATCGTTCACACGTTTGTAGTGGGTTGTGCTCGACAGGTGCAACTGTGTACACGCCTCATGAATTTTGAATTGGTGAGAGCCACAACCGATGGGTTCCTTGTAAGAAATTCCTCTGTACCTTGTCATCCGTGCCAACATATAAATTAGATAGGAACTCATGTAAAATGTCTTCGTCCTCCGCAAGCTCAGGAGTTGCTCATGTATATTGTCGCTGATCATCTCAGCCCAATTGACATAATCCTTGCCCTCCAACACCAGGTTGATGTAATAAAACATCCACGGCTCAAAAATGTAAGACTGTGGGCATCCACCAACCCTGCTCAGCAACATGATGAGATCACAATACTCCTGTTTCAAGTCCTCTGCTATGATCTGCTTCGGCAACTTCGTACGAGACGGCCTCGGAGTGCTCATCCAGTGAGTGTTAATTGTGTCCATGCATCGTTCAAAAGCAGAAGCATACATACGCTCCGCTCGCTCCCTGGACTTGTAGATCATGTTTCTATGCACCGGGATCCCAAAATCTTCACCAATGGCTGCCGGAGTGAGATTGGCAAGTACTTGGCCATCTGGTGGCCATTGATGTTGGTGTTCTTTCACCGTAGCGGTTAGGCGCTCCATAATCAACTCAGACAACTTTGTATGGGCGGAAAACCAGCGGTACATACAACCCGCCGGACGATGTTGTCTTGAAGTGGCCGGCTGCGATGACTTCCAATCCCGAACAGCCTGTTCTTGAAGGTTTCCAAGTTGACAGAGCCCAGGTTCGTGTCCGTCAACTTGCCCAACTTTGAAATAAACTTCGTCTCCGGCATGAATGTCTTGCTCAGCTTCTTGATCGTAGCCTGTCGGGAGGCACCATTGTCCTTTCCGGTTGTCCTCGCTTCAGCCATCTTTCAAGCAACTTCAACTTGCAGCAAACACTTTTCCTCTTGACAATGGCGTACCTTCTCTTCAGCACTTAAGGTGTCTCCTTTAACTCTCAGCAAACTCAAGCTTCAGCAAAATACCTCTCAGCAACTCAAGGTGTACCACTCTCAGAGCAAATTCGCTTTCCAGCTGTGGAAGTGAGTGAAAAACTTCTCCATTTTATAGCTAGAATTCAAATTCTAGAAGACGTTATTTTTAGCCAGTGCCATTAAGCTCCACTACTCCACTTCAAGAATTCGAATTTTTCCCTCTCTGGCTTTTCTGACACTTGTCTCCAGTCGTCGGGAATATTATTCTTCTAGAAACTTGACTTTGACTGGCGTTTTGAATTCCTCTTCGAAAAATTTAATTTAACTTCATCATATTTTACTCACCAGCTGGAGCTCCGTCACTTGAATTCAAATTCTTAACTTCATCATCAACTCTGGAAAATTCATCTTTGAAGAATTTAATCAAAATCATCTAGGCAATTCCCTTTTGATTCATCGTTCGAAGAAAATTCACTCTGAAAACTCATTTTATTCGAATTTGCCTTAGAAAATTTAAAATCCTCCCTTAGGAAAATCCACAATTCAAGCACCGATTAAATTCCTTACTGAAAAAGTGTCGGCGAAGCTTGAAAGATTTAGAAATCCATTCATCATCACGAACGTCCAGTACCCAGAAGCAAATTTTCGTCAGAATGTCTCGAATTCATGGGTACCCAACGAACGGGTTCATTTAATTTTTCGAATTTTGAACATTAGAAAAATATCATTTTCATCATCTAAACTCGTTCTTCGCCTGTGATCACTCTGCGTTGCTCTGACTTCTAAAAAAAATGAATCACCTTGCGTTATCATCATCTCTGACTTCATTACTGAGAAAAATTGCTTGCCTCGAAAAATTTTCATCAACTTGAAGCTCTAGGCGTATTTTCCAAGGAAAATAAATTTGCCTTAGGAAATATTTTAAAATCATCTTTGCATTTTTTTTTTTTTTGAAATCTTGCCTTAGAAAAAATTAGTTGATCGCCAGTGGAGAGGGATTTTTGATCAACTTCATTTAGAAAATTTTATATTCATCAAGCACGCCTTACTTCATTTCATCTTCATCCCGTATCACTTCACACTTGAAAAATATTCATTAAAAGCCCAACGCCTAGGCAAATTTTAAACACTTAGAAAATATTTCATTGAGGCGCCTAGCACATCTCAAAACATCTCAACGCCTTCAAGATTTTTTTTTTTCTAACACCTTATAACTATTTTCCATCACACATCTCTCCATCACCCTAGGCGTATATTTCATTTTAACTCTCAACACCTTGAAATATTTTCCACGCCTAGCATATCACCCTTACTCTTGGCGCACATTACACTTAACAATTTTATTCTTAACGCCTTAGGAAATATTCCTAACACCTTATGACTCCTTTCACACGCCTAGCAAGGTTTCTCCAAGGCCCACCACCTTGGGCGCATTCTAGCCATGAAGGAGGATAACGCCTAAGCTTTTACCTTGAGTTTACCATGCCTAGGTAACATTTTTACCCTGTTTACCATTCATATTTACCTTTCACACTTCAAACATGGGCGCATTTCCTTGAGAGAGAAGGATGGGCGCATTTCAATGAGAGAGAGGGATGAAAATAGCTTCCACGCCTTGTGACCCTTCAACTTCCGTGTTTTTGTCTTGACATGCATGAACTTGGGCGCATTTTAGCCATGAAGGAGGACAGAAAACGTTGACTATGCTTTGACTCCTTGTAAGTTGGGCGCATTTTGATGAGAGAGAAGGATGGGCGCATTTCCTCTTGTGTGAAGGATGAAAATCTACCTTGGGCGCATTTCCTTGAGGGTGGCGGATTATCATGTTTGACCTTGCTTTGACCACCTTGTGAACTGGGCGCATTTTGATGAGAGAGAAGGATGGGCGCATTTTGACCCCTGAGGCGGATTTCTCATACTTAGAATTTTTCCTCAACTTTCCCTCTTTCACCTTGGGCGCATTTGGACCCCTGAACAGGATGAAATCTTGTTGACTTTCTTTTGACTTTTTCTACCTTGGGCGCATTTTGCCCTGTGTGAAGGATGAACTTGCATCTTGAAAAATTTTCTACGCCTCTTCATCAATCTGGGCGTATTTTCCTATGCCTGCTGGACGAGACTCCAGACTTAGACGAATTTTTACCATCCTCGCCAGCTTACGTGCCCTGCTATTTATAGTAAGTTCTCTGTATTCGCGCCTCTGAAGCTCGGAATGGCCTGAAATTTTAAACACAGCTTCTTCACGACTTTATCAACCTGTCGGTACTGCCACTCTTAGTCACCACGCTATTTATGGCACGGTTTTTACGAAGGTGAAGCACTAAAAAGGAAAATAGTAAGCTCTTGATTGATAGCTCGAGCTCAATCCCGAGGTTGAGAGTCCAGGATGAAGTGATCCTCACCACGTGACTTCTTCGATATGCTGCATGCACGATTTACTATTTTTAGCCGCGTTTCCAATTAAGGCTTACTATAAATAGTAAGTGCTTTCGGATTGACGAAATTTCACCCGTGATAGCTTGAAGAATCTTGTCGCGTTGATGGACTACATCGGTTTGAAGATTTTGACTTTTATTTGATGCCTATTTTGGAGCTCAGAAACCTAATTTGCATTACATCAAGTATCAAAGATCTCGGATTTGCTCGTTTTGAAGCTTGTGATATTTCATTGATTTTTGAATTCTTTGGGAAGCCCGGTTGCTTAGGGGCATACACGCTAAAATAGCAAGTTCCTTCTTGAGAGTGAGAATCCTTGTTTGCATGTCACACCATCGCGAAGCTCTCGAAAAACCATCGGGGAATCACGACATGCAAAACTCGACATCGAACCAAAATAGCTCGGAAGGTGAATCCACGAAAGTGGTCATCGACTTGTATTTATATCACCCGGCGAGGTCGAAAAACCGAGGAAGGAATATCGGACATTTAAAGAAAATCTACGCATCACGGACCACGAAATTTACTTTGGAAGCGGTTGCTAAAAATAGTAAGTTGTCCAATTTTGCTCAAATTTGGCATGCAAGCAGTCTGATGTACTCTGAACGCTGTGTGATGATTGGAATCTCGAAAATGCTGACAAATCGCCCAGGATTGCAGACTTACTAAAAATAGTAAGTATCTCGGAATCTGATGAAATTTGGCTGGAAGCCTGCTGGATGTCTACTGACAACATTGCTAAGTTCAATTTTCAATTTACTGGCCCTACTTGACCTTGACTTGACCAAAAATGATGAAACCCTAATTTTAGAATTGGCCAATATCTTCACGTTTAAGTTCAATGACGACACAACCAGAAGGCGGACGCGAGGAAAAGAGGCGAGGCGAGAAAAACCAAGCCAAAGGCCGAGGAGCGGAGCAAAAATAAGGGGTCCCCATACGGATAGGTGATGTGTAAAGGTCACAACAAGAGTTTTCTGATGTTATGCCCAAGACACATTTCTTAGGATTTAGGCCGGACTTTATATTGTTCAAGCCTTTTGAAAAAAAAATCCAGGACTCTCAAATGATGACCACGTGTCAAGGATTTTTTCAAAAGGTCATCAACATAGTCTTCCATCAATGTGTGCATGAGATCATGAAATATGGTGGTCATAGCTCTCTAATAGGTTGTGCCTACATTTTTAAGTTTGGAGGGAATGACTTTCTAGTAGTATGTACCCCATGGGAAAGTGAACATTGTGATATGTTGATCTTCAGGAGCAATATGGATCTGATTATACCCCGAAAGGTGATCCATGAGGGACAACATCTCATATCCTAACATTATATCTACTATGATGTCTATATTAGGAAGTGGGAAGTCGTCCTTTAGACATGCTTTTACTATGAGAAAAATTGTAAAGGAGAGAGATATTGTGAGAAATTCTTATGCAGGTGGAGCTTGGATAT
The DNA here is from genome assembly GCA_007258455.2 of Sequoia sempervirens. Classification (NCBI taxonomy): domain Eukaryota; kingdom Viridiplantae; phylum Streptophyta; class Pinopsida; order Cupressales; family Cupressaceae; genus Sequoia; species Sequoia sempervirens. Next base: position 8,290 of record VDFB02240157.1, read on the forward strand.
TGTAACAAGGCATTTTCATTGCTTGGCTATATTAATAAAGTGGTCTACCTTGAGAAACGGACCTGGAGATGTAGTCTTGATTGGACGAACTCTGTTATCAAGCTCGTGTTCCTCTCTCTTCTATCTTATTCTTCTTCTCTCTCCTATCTTTCATTCTTTCATTTTTAATTCCTTATATTGATTTCTGATTACAACATTATAGTAATTAGTAATTTCATAAATTTATGTAAAAGTGAACCTAGTCTATAATTTCAATGGTTAAAGAACATAGTCACACAATTCTGTCTTGATCGGGAATAATTGTAATTAAGATTAAATACATTTGAATTTGTAAACCTCTAATTACAGATCACGTACAATGCACTGCTCAGGAGAGGGTGGCTGATTGCAGCCAAGGCGGACCGCAACTGGAAATGAAACACACTCTCCATCAAGAGCAGTGGGAGGAAATATGTCATTGACTTGAAGAATCAAGTTGTGAGTGAAGAATTGTGTCTTTTGAGTCAGAACGACGAAGGAGAATCAAAGGTAGATGAAGTAAGAAAGTTTATGGAACCTGATGACGAAGGGGTACTTGACTTCGAGAGTTTCTCTAAGGACGAGAGGAGTTCTCTCAACGGTCTATTCCATTGGTAGATGGAAGACTATGGGGTGGTCCACTTGAAATGGAACATGCTACAGATTGGGGAGATCGAGGAAGAAGAAGAAAACCTCGACTAGTCAAACATTTTTTGTTGAGTACGAAGAATACAAGGAGAGAATAGAAAAAATGGATGACACGCTAGCCTACAAGTTCGAACGAGACAAAATGATCAAGTATGAGGAGCCATGGATGAAAAAGGTGAACTTGGGGGATGAAGACAAACCAAAGACAATCTTGGTCGGGGATGATTGGGACCCCATATTGTAAACAATAGCATTCAAGATAGGCATGGAGTACAAAGATGCATTTGCTTGGATGTATAAAGTCATATGGGCCCTTACAGTAAAAACAGAGCTTCCTTCTACGTAGATCATTCATTGTGTCACGATCTAAAGGGGCTACAAATTTTTTCTTTTGATCAGCACTATCAGCCTTCTTTGGATCAGATTTGTTCTCTGTGAATGAGGTAGATGGTTTTGAGCCAAATTGTTTACGAGGTGTAGTGAGCTCCATACTGCGAGCTTTCCTCATGACCTCCTGTAATGTAGGTGGATCAAATGCTTTTATCCAACCTTTCATGGGCTCGAAAAGACCCTCAATAAACAAAATGATTAGACTTCTCTTTGAGATGCCTGTCACCATCATGGATAGTCTTTGGAACTCTCCAATGTACGATTCCAAGCTACCCAACTGTTTTAACTGTGCAAGATCCCTGAAGAATAGTTCAGGATCACGTCTATCAAATCTCTCTACCAGTCTATCAGTGAACTCCTAGTATGAGGTAATCCGGTCATGGTGAAGAGTAGCCATGCAATGAATCCACCAGTCATGTGCCACGCCATCAAGGTGAAGTGCTACAAATCTAATGGCATCTTCCTTTGGCATAGGACGTAGTGTCAAGAATGTGTCCAACTTACTCACCCAGGTACGTGCTGTAACTCTGCCACTGCCATCAAAGTTTGCTAAGGTAAGTTTATTGGTAGCTTGTCTAAGATCATTATGCTTGTTTCTAGGCCTCCTGTCATTCCTGTTTCTGGTGTGTTCTCTTTTCTGACTCATGAAACGATCGAAGTTAAGGTGATCCTTAACTCTTGGAGGCAATGCATCCCATTCATCATGCATAGCCATGATGTTATCTGCAAAGTTAATTTCACCACCCTGTTCAACCTCTTCCTCTTCATCAGCATCATTTCTGATAAAAGTAGGACATGTAGCTCTCTCAAAGGTGCATGATGGGGCAATAATTCTATGAGGTTCTCTATGAATACTGCCTTCCTGATCTCTATCCTGATTCTGACCTCTATGAAGTGTCAAATTCTGAACATATGTGCTCAGCTGCTGGAGGATATTCGCCACCTATTCTTGGCCTGCCACCATGTCCCTGAGTACATCTCTAGCTTCTATGTCCTCTTCATCAAGAGGAATCCTACGAGAACCTTCAGCTTCCCTGTCAGCCATGTTATCAAAGCCTAATTCTTCTTCCTGTTCGTCAAACGGAAAAGCTGAAAAGAGTTCAAAAGTACTTCTCTGCAAACCAGGACCCCTACGTGAGTAGTACCTGTCAAACCTATTCTGATGAGGCCGCATAGAAACTGCTAACCCTACAGGCTGGCAAGATCAGAGCTCTGATACCACTGTGATGAGCCCTGCTGGCTCTCAACTCAAACCCTAGTATTTTCTTAAGTCTTAATGTGTTTTTTTTAGTTTTTTAGAGAAAGTTTATAGACAGAAGAGAAGGGGCACATCATATAAATTGCTCATAAAATGTAAACCTAAGCTATTTTCTTCATAATGAAAGTGTAGAAGATATTATTTAACTGAAACAAATAGATCACAAATGATACACATACCCGAAAGCTTCCAAATTATTTATTTAAGAAAGTAGTCCAGTTCGCCAGCCAAGATGGCGAAAAACAGACAAAATCCAGTGTAGGAAGCTACAAATTGCAAAGTCCAGCCTGAAAACTGAGGCAGAAGATAAGTACAAGCCAAACGCCAAAGAAGATGAAGAAAAACCCTCAAAAAGGAAGGCGTTTCTCCAAGAAAAGTCCAAACGCCCTTGCACAAAGAGCCACGCACTTCAAGCAAAAAGCCAGAATTCCCACTCAGAAGGTACGACCATGAAGTAGAGTGTCTGCCAGATGAAAGGAAGACGCCATCTCTCAAAACCCTCCTGAAAACTGATAAAGGAACTCAATAGAAACACAAATCAAGCTCAATAGAACTTCTGAATGAAGCTCTCACCAATGCACTACTTCGACTGGTCTCTCACAGCCTCAGAAATGCTCAACACTGAAGAGATTCCGTTCTCCAATGGAAATATTGCTCAAACCCTGATCACAGAGGAAAGCACAGGAAAAAACCCAAAGGCAAAGTCGAAATATTCAAGAAGTGAATTTCTCATTGCCAAAATGCCTTATATGCAAAAAGGCTTGACTTTCAAGAAAGATATGCCCTTTTCAAGATTTAAATCTTTTAAAATACATTTAAGTCTTTTTTCAATAGTCTTGACTTAAATACTTGGGCGCCACTTTAGTATTTTAAGTGATTTAAATTTTAAATCACCTTTATGGAATATTTAAGTGATATAAAATATATAAAGTCAATTTGACTTTATAATAAAGCATTAAGTTAATTAATTAACTCAAATCACTTAAAAATCCATAACTCTCTCAAAACTCCAAATATTCTTGTGCCATCAGAAGCTGTCAACTCCTGAACTGCTTACGCCTGCTGTGAACCAATCACTGAGCTCTGAAAACGAGAACGATCAACTCCTCTAGAAAACACCACTGACCCTCTAACCAATCCAGCTAGCCCACAAGGGTCCAAGAAAAAGCTAACACAGCATTTCGAGTATTTGACTAGGCGGGGGACATCACATTGTATGAGTTAGAGACTACCTCATACGAACAAGCAATGTATGGTGGCCGAATGGAGAAAGTGGGTCATATAGGCGAATGAAAACCCTTTGAGAATTGGTCAATACGAAGGGTTCAGTAACAACCTTCTACAACAACCATGGCGAGAATAGGCATGTTGTGATCGTCTGACCAAGTTGGGAAGCTTGCATTTACTGAAAAAGTGAGTAAATATACCATACAGAAATCTTCATGCATGGAGTGAGTATATCTTATTATTGTGTAAAGAGAACAACGACAAAAGGTTGTATCTGGTATGGCTCATAAGGACCAACATTCATTGGAGAGTATAGAGGAGTTGTAGAGTCAATAAATTCAATTGCCCATAGTTGATAGATGAAACTATACTATCACAGAGATGGCCTGATGTATGATGGAGAACAAGAATGTTCCCAAGAAATTTTGGGCTGAGGTAGTATATACTGCATTTTATTTGCTCAACAGGTCTCCCACACAGGCGGTGAAACATCAGACCTCAGAGGAAGCGTGGTTTGAGAGGAAACCAACAGTTAGTCATCTTAAGGGTTTTTGGCTACAACCTACAAATGTGTGTACAAACTCAAGTACAAAGCTGATGGTACACTTGACAAGTACAAAGCACAGTTGGTGGCTAAAGGGTTCTTGTAGAGAGAAGATATTGATTGTGAGGAAACCTTTGCTCCTACAACAAAGATGAGCACTATTTGGTTAGTTCTAGCCATGGCAACACAATTTAGCTGGAAAGTCCATGAAATGGACGTGAAGAGTGCCTTCCTCAATGATGACTTAGAGGAAGAAGTGTACATGACTTAACCTTAGGGTTTTCAGGCTGTAGGAAAGGAGCATTAGGTATGCAAATTGATGAAGGCTCTTTATGGCCTGAAGCAGGCACCCAGGGCATGATAGATAAAGATTGATAGGTATTTCGATCAACATGGATTCCATCGAAGTCCTTTAGATCCAAATTTATATGTCAAAAGCATAGGCAATGAAATCATCTTTCTGGTCATTTATGTGGATGATATCATCATTATAGGTAGTGAGGCAAGTGCTATTGAACAAATCAAATTTGTTATTAGTAAAGCTTTTGACATTACAGACTTAGGCTTCCTACATTATTGCCTAGGTGTAGAGGTTTGGCAGATAGATGGTGGTATTTTTATTTCTTACTCTAAATATGCCTAGAGTTTGCTAGACAAGTTTAGAATGACAAATTGCAAAATATCGTCTACACCTATGGAGAAAGGGCTGAAGCGTTCAGCCAAAGCCGACTCAAAAGTGATCAATGAGTCAACATTCAGACAACTGGTGGGCAGCCTTATCTATCTTACAGCCACTAGACCTAATTTGAGTTATGTTGTGAGTTAATTTCCCGTTTTATGACAGCCCCAAAGGTAGAACATTGGGTTGCAGCGAAGTAGGTATTGAGATATGTGAAAGGGACACTTGACTTTGGCATTTTGTATATGAGAGTGAAGATCTAAACGCTTAGATTCACAAAATTAGATTGGACGGGATTACATTGGCAGCCGAGAAATCCACTTTTGGATATGTTTTCAGTCTTGAGTGCGTGTCATGTCCCAATTGGAGGTATGGTGATTTAATTAAATTATTTAATTAAAGTTGTCAAATTATTGATAGTTTATGAGGATAGCTTAATTGATGATTTAATTAAATCAAGAGATGTTATTAAATTAATTATTTATTAAGTTATTCCCATAAAATAAAATATCAAAAGGGATGACTTATTATTTAATTAATTTAATAATAAAAAGTGACTTAAGTGACTTAATAATAAAATAATAAGTCACTTAAGGAATAAATCAAGAATCTTCTAGAAGTCTCTTGGTGATGAGGTTGAAAAAGTATAAAAAGAGGCTTTGGCTATGCATTTCGACATTTTGAGTTGCATACACTTTTCTACTACACTGCTGAAGCTGAATACTTAGCTTATTGATTTCCAGTCTTCGTTTGTGAAAGACCAAACCTAGCTAGTTAAGTGCCAATTTCGGTTGTGCAACACCAACCCTAGTTGGAATTGTGGAGGAGTTACTTCAGACTTCTCAATTGGAACTTCATCGCCAAAATTAGTGGCCTTTGGCCAATTTTGGAAGGAATCATTTGAAGAATACATTGAAGATCAACATTCAGATTTTATTGAAGAAAATTATCAGCTTCATTGGTTGCAACGATTTGGAGCTCATACTTCAGATTTCGTTGGTGAATATTGGAGCCTTCATTTCCAGATTTTGTAGAGGACAAATTTGTGCATAGTAGAGGTCGATCTCAGTCTATAAGCTGGTGCGATTTCATTCCTAAATGCTGGTAAAATCTGTAGCTACCATCTTCAGCTGGGCGCACTTAGGACAGGGGCGATTTTGTGAAGAGCAGCTCCAAAAATTCTAGGAAAATTCAAAGAAGGTCGATTGGCTGTGAGGAAGATTGGCGCATCATTTTGAAGACCAAACAAAGCTTCCACAAGGAGATTCGATTTGGTTTGTGACTGCTGTTGCAAGGAAATCAGCTTCCTTATTTTGCCAATTCATTGCATCTTGGTGTATTAGAATCGTTTAGAAGATAACAGCTGATTTAATCAGCTCATAAACATTGTAATTTTTGTCAACATATGATCAAGTAGTTTGCATCGTAAGGCTGTAGCAGTCTTATTTGATTTGCATTTCAAGTTTCAGACATTATGCTGATGTAAATTCATTATCCCAAGTCTGATTGCATATTAAAATCTGATTGTAATTCCTCATAACATTGTAATACAATATTGGAGAGATAAGGAGTTTGTATACAATCTATTTGTCAAAATGCCTCATGGCTGTAGATGATCTTATTGCATAATTAGGTTGCATGGAAAGTGTTTGATTAAATGATTAGCAGCTGTAGATGCATTTTCAATCAATATACTATTAGAGAAGTCATTTAATATGCATGCCAAGTGTTTGTAAAAATGTTCCTTGGCTGTAGGTATTAATTACATGCATTTTCAGTCATCTATCTTAATTGAAAAGCCAAAAGAATGTACCTTGCATCCTCAATTTAGTTTCAGACTTTGGTACATGTTCATTTTTGAGTTCATTGTTGAATGCATATTATCATCTTCTACATCAAATATCAAAAGAAACTACAATCAACAAGTTCGAGGAAGTTACCAAGACAATTTGTTTGACAAAATTACAAGGACAAGTTTGAGAAGTTTTGGGCTAGAACTTCGCCAAGGCTCATTCTGATGCAGTGCGATTCCACATGGACTAATAGAAGCAGCAGTGATAGCTCTTTACTTTCGATTGAGTAGAGTATTGGGGAATGCGTCAAAGTATGTGAGGAGTAGTATGGCTTTAGAGGATGCTTTCAAACATGCAAATGTCTAAATTAGGGCCTTAAGCCTTGTTTTATAACAATCAAGGGGTGCTTGTAGAAACCCTTGTTTCCCCCTGATTCTGATTCTGACTGTTTTTTTGTTTGTTTTTGCAGTTTTTGGTTTTTTTGTGATTTTTGCAGTTTTTGCATACAAATAGGAAAAATGCGATTTTGCAAGAAATAGGAAATAAATTCTCTAAAAATTATTCAACTCCGGAAATAACAAAACCTAATGCAAATATTGAAGCCAGACCATTTATTAACCTTCTGAGATGATTACAATAAAGATCCAGTTACATGCAATCAAAAAGGCAATGAATTTTTTATTAAAGAACCTGGTAATATTGCAGCAATAAATGATCTTCTGATGATGGTACGGCTGAGATGATTAATCACTTTCCCTTGCGCCAGAAGGAAGAATCCACTGCTAGAAGAATATGCGCCCTTGAGAATGGAGTCATACTGCCAAAGATGAAGGCGCTTTGCTCTGAAGACAAAGTACGGCTTCCCTTGAATGGTACGGCTAGGTACATAAATGTACGGCCAGAATACAGCAGTAATAAATGGATAAAAATACGGCTCCCTCTGAAGGTCTCCAGATGTGAAGAGATAGGCGCCTCAGCTAAATAAACCCACTGGATGAATTTGCAAATCAAAACCCCTGAATAATTTATTATCTGTGATGCTCTGTAACTTCTTCTGAATGAAGAAATCTCTTGCCTGGCAATAAATCAGATGATATCTCACACCCTCTGAATTGCTTTTACTGGAGATGGCTCGTTCCCCAATGCTCTGAGACTGAAACCCTAGGCTTTCGTGCTCTGACGAAACTTGATCAATTTTCAATAACACAATAACATAATGGCTCGAATTTCCAAGCAAATGCATTATACTTATGAAAAGTGCGATTTCCTTAATAATAGGGAATCATTAAAAATTCGACTTTTCCTGTTTAATTAATTCAATAGTCTCCAGCCAAATTTTAATAATAAAATATAATCATCAAAATGGCCCCTTTCCATGATGGGCGACCCCTTCACTGAAATCACTTAAGTTATAATAAAATATTATAACTTTATATTATAATGCTTCCACAATTAATATTTAATTAAATCAATTAAATATTAATATCTCTTTCAATATTCACCCGATGCTCGAGCCGTCTGAAGTTGATGAATAAAGAAGTGATTCTGAACATAATCAATCCATACTGCTAAAAATAGCGGGGGTCCCTCGCTGAGTGCTGAATACTGCTAAAAATAGCAACTCAGGCTAGAAGTGTCTGAACGAGCCCGAACGAAAGCCAACTGATCAAATACTGACAATCTGAAGCTGAGCCAACTCCATCAAGACCCTCTATCCAAACTATCAGCCTACGAGGGTCGCATAATAGGCTAATCCTGTGCTCCGAGAGATGTCAACTAGAAGGGGACATGGCGGTGCTCGCTTGCCAAGATTCTATTCTTCCATGAATGTACCAAACATGTGGGCTTCATTGTCATTTCATCAAAAGAAACTTGTAGAAGATGGATTCGATAATGTCGCGGTTTTGTCCTTTTAAAGATCAAGCTGGACATCCTACCAAACAACCTTTGGGTCTTGACAAACTGACAAATTTTTGGGATAAGCTTAGTTATTGGTTAGTAGAATGACCATTGAGGGATGGTATTAAAGTAATGTTTCATTGACTTTTATAATAGACTTAGGAATCTTCTTTAATAAAGTCCTGTTGACTTTAGATATTTTTCCTTTGTGGATAAGATATTTTCCATCCTTATCCTCTATGGATAAGATTTACTTTTTTGCTTTATGAGTTGTCATCCTTATCTTTTGTGGATAAGATATTTGTAATCCTATGTAAGGATGC
>VDFB02240160.1:0-12919 GCA_007258455.2 Sequoia sempervirens
CTTGGCGCAATGCCTCAACTATTTTGGAAAGTTCCGCAATTTGATCTCGCCAAATTTGTTCTTGATTTTGATCTTGACTCACTTGAGATAGTTGATTTGGCTCTTGTTTAAGCAGATTTAGGATGCCTACTTGCGGTTTTTGAATGGGATTATGGGAAAATTGACTTTGGATAATGTTCTGATTTGGGATGATGTTCAGATTCGGCATGACAGGATGAACATTGTTGGTATTGGGAATCATTTTTCCAAAGTTTTCCGAGTTAGGATTCATGTTTCAAAAACTTGCACTTGGTACATCCACATTTGGCAAGTAGGGATTTGGTGTGATGATGTTGCTCATTTGAAGACTCATGTATTGATTGTTTGGAGGATAGACTTGTAAGTTTGGACTTTGATTTAAATCTATCATGGGGAGATGTGTTCCAAAATTCAGATTGGGCATACTCACATTCATTGTGCTATTGATATTCGTGGGAGATAGTGATCCTATGTATGGATGTGAGTTTCCATAATCCCATGATTTCGTGAGGCTTGGATAGTTTGGTTGGTTTGGACCGCTCATGATGTATGAATCTAGTTTATATTCCATGTTCTTCTTGTGTTTTGATCTTGTAGCAAAAGTGACCTTTAAGGTTCTTAGGACCAATGAGGAGATGGAGGATGAAATGTCTAAATGATATGAGTGACAAACGTTTAGGAACTTTGGATCAATGCTAGACTTAGGGTTTGATTTTGATTGTTTGATGTGGATGATGAACTTGTAAACCCTAAGATGTTGGATGTGATCTTAGGATGAACTTTTTCAAAGGATGGTTGATTTAATTAAATGTATGAGAAAGGATGCATTCCCACACACCTAATTAAACAAATGACTTTGATTTGATTTAAGGATGATACCCAAGTCTAGAATGATGTTTTCAAAAGCTCTAAAGTTATTTTGGATGGATGAATTTTGATGAATGTGTGAGATGGATGAAGTGTTTGATTTGATCCTAAGAGACTTAGAGAGACTTTGTTTACTAGGCCAAGGTATTGAAGAACACACTTTTCTCTAAGAGCGGTCAAAAGACCAATATGACCAAAGATATCAAGCACATGTGTGGGGTCCAATTTCTTATCTTTGTTTAATGGCTTTATTTTACCAAAAACACTCTCTTTGATTAAAGTTTCAAACTAAGATGTCAATGTCTTAATTTCTTTAAACCCCACAAGATATTTTATGTGGAAATTCAATGAACTTAAGGCAAGGGTTTTCCTATTGTTTACTCAAGAAGACAAATTGAGGTATAATCCAATGCTTAGGAACCTCTACGGATGTGAATCCGCAGGGAAAGCAGTAAGATATGGATTGAGTCAATGATATTTGTCTTCAAGAGGGTTTGAAATTTTGAGAATCATGTTGAATGTTTGTTTGCAAAATGTTTTCGAATACACACTGTGTTTTCAAATGAAGAACAATTACAAGCCCTATGGATGTGTAAGACAATATTTGTTGGATTCCCACTTGGACTAGTCCAGCTACGCTTATCTCTAGCGGATGGTTAGATGCTTGACCCCACTGGCTCCCCTCCACGGCTCATTAACGTCAATCGAGGCAGCCAAGCATCAACACCCATGAAACTCCCATGGCATGCTTTCCATCTCTACTAGAAGGCCCGAAGTAAGAGTGTGGGGTGGCCCAGGCAGTAGTTCTTGCACCAAAATAGATTAAGAGTTTTTGCAAATTCTAGCACATGGGTTCTGAAAAGTAAGGACTTTTTTCGTTGCATTGAAGATTGACCCATGCGACCAAGAGTCCCCAGGATCCATCTGTTGAAGCCAAGCTAGCGTGATTATAGCGTTTAACCAAAACCCTCATTTATATCCATTTGGAAATACTCTTGGCTTTAGAGTGTTCTGAGTTAATTAGGTCATAGGTGAGTACTTTTCCCAAATGAGGCCCTCTAAGATAAACAAAAGCAAGCAAAGACACAATCCGTAACTTCGATCAATCTTTGATGGCACGAAAGAGAATGTCGCATAAAAATGCCCTACTCACTTGCAAGAGATGTTCAATTTTAAGCCCAAATTGAAGTGTTTCAAAGCAATAAAATGTATTTTGAGTATTTCTCTTGCACCCTAGATCGCACGAAGCGCAAGGGGAGAGGATACGTACTCAAAAGACAATCACACAATTCAAACACTTGTTAGTTTTATAACCTTCAAAGCAATTGTGAGTTCGTTTTAAGCACCAAATGAAATATAAAGATTGCTTGTCCAATTTTTAGCCCAAAATGAAATCTAGTAAGTTTTTCCTAAGATTCCTTTTAATCCCTTTGCAATGAAAATCAAATTGTTCGTTTTAGACCCAAATGAGAATTAGTGTTCTAAAGCGAAAAGACAAACAATTTCATAAATAAGTGTTGAACAAACACTTAAAGCGTTAAAAAAACACTTTGAGTTTTTCAAAAATCCTCTCGTTTCGTTTGCTAGCCTCCTCCTTGTTGACTTTTCACTTTAAACTTTTCCTTTGTACCTTCGTTGTTCATTTTGTACCTTTTCTCCTTTGTTGTTGTTTGTACCTTTTTGCCTTTGTTGTTAAAGATTTGTACCTTTTGCCTTTGTTATTCGTTTGTACCTTTTGCCTTTGTTGTTAGATTTGGGTACCTAAAAAAAAAAAAGATTATGTGAGAACTCAATTTATTCTAATTTGACTTCAAACAACAACATGCTCCTAAGTGATGATAATAAAATGAAGATTTATTAATGATCCTATTTGAAAAGGCATCACACTTGTTAATCTTTCTCTCTCCCTTATCACAATCTTCATCACTAGAAATATTGAGTCAATAAATCAATCATAATGAATAAACGTCTTAGAAACATCCTCATAATCCCTAATGTGACAATCATAACCTCAAATGTAATAATCCTCTCAAATGTGGGTTATCAAAAATGATCATAGTAAATGTGATAACATAGAATGATATTTATTATAAGATTACTAAGTATGCAATACGGGAGAATATTGGATTATGAATCACCAAAACTGCACTCAATCAAATTAAATTAATTGCTAATAGGCTTCATTAAGGGCATATACAATTAAAAGTTTGCTAGTTGATATTCCCTCTGTCAAAGAAAAGAAAATCCTATTGTCAGCACCTTCACAAAAAGAAAAAGATCAAATACATTCCTGTCCCACTGCCTAATGATTTTGAAAATTCTGTCAAATAGATTTCATCTGAATGCGAATAAAAAAGGAACGCCATTAATAGCAATAGTCAATGCTAATAGTCACGATGTGGAAAGGAGTTAAGAAACTTTCAATGATAATCATAGCAAATGTAAATGCAATGAACATTAAGATATTTAATGCGTTCCAGGATTCTTCCCAATGCCGAGGCACAAGTTAACTCATTTCAGATTGCTTTAACTGCTATTGACGTTATTTCTACTTCTACTATGCCGCCTCTACCAGCCTTTCCATCATTCTGTGATATGTAACATATCTAACTTCTATTTTATTCATTGAATATGCTATACATGGGCGCTATGACTGGTAACATAACAGCATACAGGGGCCGTGCAAAAAGAACATGGCGGTTTAATCAATTTTTTAGAGATCTGCTCACACAAGATATAGGGGCGCACAAGGTTGGCAGTCAACTTAAATAACAATCAAAGACTACTAGCCGCATTCATTATGACATTGTTTGAATAGCAATCAAAGATCTGCTAGATGGAGCATATTCACATCATACACAAGAACACAGCAGTCTGCTCCTCTGTAAAAAGCAACCCCAAGACTCTGAAACCTCTCCTGTCCAGCTGTGTCCCATATCTACAAAAAAAGGTAAGCTCACAATTGATATTAATATTCTGGATGAGACAAACTTTTTGCATTGGACAATTTTCTGAAAAGGAAATGCATAAATACAAGACACAGAAAGAAGATTTAGGAATGCTTATATTCCTATGTTATTTGCAAAACTTCAGCTTGATGCAGCCAACCAATTGAGAAAAGCAGTAAGAAGCACCTAATACCAACATTCTCAATCAATGCACATTAGCAGATATGTATAAAGTGTATGCCAAGTTGCTGCTTTAACTTTCTACTTCTGCCATGATACCATGCATACCCCGCTATCGCCGAGAACAATTACTTTGAATAAGCAGCGCCTGCGAGCTGCCATTATTCCTGCGCCAATTAAAAACTGTAATCTATGTCAAACAAAGCTCGCTTTTAGAAAGGCTGAGGGAACAACAGAGGTGTCATCCTTGTTCTGATCTTCTCATCATCACTCGCAGCCGTTACTTGACAGAACTGTATTGTCCAGTCAAGATCATTCTGAAACCGAAGCGCAGAGCATTGACAGATTTATGTACCATCTGATGTCAGAATCTAAAGCTTTGTTGTCTTTTGTCAGACTGGCAGAGGGCCAGAGGAATTTAAATATCAAGTTTAAACATACCTATCAAAAGAAAGGGGGGCAATGTAAAGCACAGACAAGGCATGTGAACTGGTTGACAAAATGCCTCAGAAGAAATATGATCCTAGAACAGCAAAGAATGGTTTCGTTGCAAAGGAATTTTGAAACTTTTATGAAAATGCAACTGGCAGATGTAAAGTCAAACTCCCCAACCTTTGTTAGCATCCTCTGTGCCTACTGCCAATATGGGAGCTTTGAAATAGCGGATGGATTTTCGTTCTCCCTTACCAAAAATGCATGAACAAAGGATTTTAAACAGAGGAAGCAGAAAACAGGGGATTTTATGTCAAAAACAGAGAAAGCATGAAACATGTTAACAGTGTACCCATTTTCTCTAACACAAATAGTATATATATATTTTTTTTCTACGAATTAACCATAAACAAAGAGATTGTTGGCTGTCAAAACAGTTGAAAGTAATCACATAATTCCTATTTCTTATGATAGAAAATAGAATGAAGCAAATGACTTTCAAAGATAAGCCAAAATATAAATGCAAAGCCCTCCTTCTAGCGCCATAATGTGGACATCAAAATCTGCAAATGGTTAGTAACTAACATATACAAACATGATTAGTTTCCAAGCAATAAGCACCATTCAACATCCATATGAGATATCTAACATGTTTTAAAATGCTATCTAATAACAAGATACATAAAAGCCTATAAAGAAAAACATGAAATCAATCTATCCCATATTGGATTGGTGTCACATGTGCTAGTGACCCTTTCCCAACCCTTGATCAAAGCTCAAGTTGTGTAAATGATGGAGATGATGGAGTGAAATGGACAAGATCAAATCTCAAATGAAGAGAGTAACCTTGCAAGATTGTGGAGAGATTGTGGAGGATTTGCTTGAGGATGAAGCCTTTATTTAAAGATTTTCAAAATGCTAAGTGTTAAAGAGGGACCAATGTGGGACTAAGATTAGGCAAATGAAAGGACACTTGTCAAATGGTGATTGGTTGATGTATGTGCAAGATTTGGGAAGAGTGCCCATGAGAGGGAAAATTTGAATTCAAATTGGCAATAAATGCTGATTTTGACTTTGGAAGGGGACATGTAAGAGACATGTAAGGCCTCATAAATGCTCTGTTTGGTGTACATGTCCACTTGGGGGGAAATTCAAACTTGGAGAATATTCTCCCTTTATGCCAAGTTGAAAATAAGTAATTTTGATAAATCAATTAAATGCAATTTCATGTGCAAGTGGCCAAATCTAGAGAATGCAAGTGGGTGAGTATTTAATCAAGGTTAGATTAAATAGATGATGATTATGCTGATTTAATGCTGATTAGATGATTTTGACTTTTAAGACTTAAATATTTGTTTTATTTAAATCAGAAAAGGATGGAAGATGCATGTTTGAGATTTTAATTAAATAAAGCTTGATTTATTTAATTAAACTATGATTGAGCTTTTGATGATAAGAACCTGATTTACTAGGTGAATGGATGTGATGCATTTGATTTATTTATTGAGTGGATGAATATGCATAATGCTAATTTGGCGTGTCTCGGTTGTCAAAGTACCCATTCATTGTACCAGTGGGGAAAGCAAACAAAGATGAAACCGCAACATAACACATGTTTATGATTTGTAGTTGGAAATTTAAAAGAGATAAGAAGTTGTAGCTAAAGCTTGACACTATAGAAAAGCATATCAATAAGGTTTATGAAAACAAATCATAGACAAGAAGGAACAATCAGTTGTACGATGGAAATCAAGGGAAGAATGTCTTCATGTTAAGTATGTCATGGAACATGAAGAGCATAAGAAAAGAATGTTGAAGCTTGTTGCATGTCGAGGTACAATTGAGGCTCAATTTAGAAAAGCAATGGAAGGAGCACATATGTCAAAAACTATTCAAATGAGTGTTGTTTTCCATATTTTGTCTAGAGGGCATCCTATGATAGACTACCCAGAATATTTTAATTTCTTATCTTTTTTGGGTGTTCCTCACTTGCCTAGCTCACAATTGTCAATAAACACTGGATGGGGATGGGAAAACTATCTTGCTACAATGGAAAAGCAATATTTAAAGGAGAAAGTAAAACAGTCAAACTTCATTGCATTATCTTTGGAAGAATTTATTGCGGTAGATAATACTTCTTGGGTTTGTATGCATGTGTATATTGTAAAACAACATGTCCGCCAAGCTCATCTTCTCTGTGTTCATAAAATGAAGGATATTTCAACATCAAAAAATCTATTTGAACTAGTCAAGAAATCTTTGAATGAAATTGCAGGTATGGATGAGTTGACAATTGCCAAAAAGTTGGTGTGTAGGAGTTAATGGAGCTGCAGTGATGCAAGGTCACAGAAGCAGTGTTTGCACTAAGTTACAAACTACTTGTGCACCATACATGCTTTGCATTCACTACATGTCCCACATAATAAATTTAGCATTCAAAATTGTAAGCAAGTTTCCTACAATATCAAAAGTTGAAAATCTAGTCTGTGAGCTCTACACATACTTTTGTTGAAGTCCCAAACGTTTCATAAAATTTCAAAATTTTGTTGAGGGAATAACAACAGGAAACAAGCTTCTTAAGGATGTTGATACCAAATGTATCTCCTTGCATGGACTAGCACAATGAGTTCTTTTAGAAAATAAATCCTTGATTGGAGTAATGTACGAGCATCACAACACAATAGACAAAGCTCCTAACCTCTTACATAGGTTAAGCGATATAGAGACACTCTTGAATTTAGCTAGTCTTCTCCCCATGCTAGATGAAATTAACAATCTTGTGAAGATATCCCAAGATATAACTATGTATATTTATGAATATTCCAAACTATGCAGACATACATGCATGGCCCTCGATCATCTATATCTAAATCTAACAAAAGAAAGCACAAATTATTTCATGTGGCAGAAAATTACTGATTTGAAGAAGCTTGAAAATTATTTATAGTTTAATGCACATGGGAAATTATGTATCTATGTACATGGATTTGAGATACCAATGTACTATTGTAATACACCCATACACTCTATCAGAGAAGTACTTATTAGAAAGGAAATTTTTAATGACATTGTTAAATTTGTTAGTGATAATTTGAAGGAAATTGCAAAATGTCTTTCCTAAGAGATTTATGATAGATTCCATCGACAAGAAATACTTGAAGCCATGGCTATTGTGTATCCTCAATTTTGGGTACATGATCACCAAGATAGCACAACCTATTTTCATGATAAAGCAAATATCTTTATCGACCACTTTTTGAAAAGTGTAACATACATTGTACAATGAGTAGACAATAGAAGGAATTCTAAATGCAGATAAGCTTAGACAACAATGTAAGAATTTTTCAAGTATGATGAAACAGTTTGATTTCATGGGCATGGAGAAGTTCTTTGATCTGGAATCAATAACAAAGGCTTGGAAAAACTTAGGCCAGAGTGAAATATTACGTGGTACAATATCACAATATTTCAAACTTGTTGATTTATGTCAAACAATGATATTGGGGTAGGTGGAGGATGAGATTTTTTAGTTCATTGGCATTTTTGAAATCAAATTTAAGAAACAAACTAGACAAGAATTTGGAAAAATTATTGAAGATGAAGGAACTACATATAATGTCAAAAAATTTCCTTTTGAAATGGAACTCACAATCTAGAGGTCCATATGCGAAAGAAGAGGGTTGTGCAACACTCCAATTTCAAACATTGGTACTGGTGGCATTGGCAATGGCAGTGGGAAAAATAACAGTGACACAATGAATGTTGAATTTGAGACGCAGGCTAAAGAAAATGAAGACCAGACTCATAATCAAGATGACTCTTTTAATTTATCTCAAGATGAACATCAGTTTTAGGACCCTAACTCCATTTGGGAAATGGAAGTGAATTAGCAACTTTTAGGTATTTATACTGCACTTCATGAATCATTTTCCAAACTATCTAGTCTATGATATTTTATATTGTGTTCCATGAAATTGTGAATCATTGCATTTCATGATATTTTATTTTATATTGCACTTTATGAATCATATTCCAAATTGTAGTTGATGATATTTTATATTGTATTCCATGAAATTTTCATATTTTATATTTTATATTGTATTCCATGGTATTAAATTTGATATGTGATTCTGAATCATTTTTAAAGAAAAACACTTATCACACTACTTATAAATTCCTATTGCATTACCATTCACACAATCTTTGATAAATAACCAAAAGGAATATTAATCCATTCCTTGAATAGAAGCTAACAGTTCAACATCCATAACTTATAAATAGCCATTGATTATTTTGAGTCAGAAGATAGTGAAAACAATACTCAAGAGCAAGATAGGTCGATATTATATTCAAAATTAAAGAAATAAACTTAATTATTTGATTCATATTTTTTTATTACAAAGAAAAATTACAACATTTCCCAATATCCTATATGTGCTATCAAATAGCTTACAGTAGGCATCCCAAAAGATTCTTAAATATAGTTGTCTTTCTGATCTAGGTGTTCTATTGATTTGGAATGTATCATAAGTCTTAGGGTTCTAGTCATTCTTATGTTCTATGGTTTATGTGTGTTCCAAACCCTCCCAAAAACCCTAGGTGTCTTTTCCTTTACCTACATTCTAATAATCTAATTCGAAGTTCACCGGGTTTTACCCATTCCTGATCTCTTAAGTCATATCTTATAACTTTGTGTTTGTTTACTAACTAGCCCCTTGAGCTTAGTGTTCTTGATTGCTACCTATAGAATCCTTATAAATATTTTCTTATCTTATGTGGGTCATAAAATTCTTTAATTCTTGTTCTTTCCCTAAGTTTGGGTTTTAATTTTCACTCAATATCATTCATGTTATTAACCTAGGAAAGCGGCCCCTTTTAAGTCATGTAATAAGTGCACGTGCTTATTAAAATCCTTTGTTATGCTTGGAAGGTACCATTGATTACTTTCTATTGGTTCCCCTCCATCCTACAAGATTAAAATAATCAAATTCAGGATTCAGCAGGATAGTGGGCAGGCAACACCTAGCCACCCTTTTGGCAGGTCCTACCACTACTCGAAGGCACTGATGACTAAAGGTGTTCAAATAAATAGTTACTATGGTTTCTGAAAAAAAAATCTCAACCGTTCCCCACCTCCCCGTTGTCGTAAGATGCACATGCTTTAAACCCAAAGGGGAAGTGGGGAGGTTGGAACGTAGATAGTTTTAATGCTTGTGGAGATGGTGGAGCCCATGGAGTGACATGGAGATAAATCCACATGGAATTTTTTGGTTGATCAATGGTGACAGTCATTTTTACTCAAATTTTCAAACTTATTTGACTGAATCTGAGTCGTCTGTTGGGCCATCTCACTGTGAGATCGATGGTTAAAATTCAAAGTTCAACATTGAGGGAAAATGAGTCGTATTAGCCCTTTTGGTTCATGTGAGCGAACCATAATGGTGGATATGATGCAGAGCTACCAAATTTCCAATTGGTATGTTTTAAAGCCATAAAAAATTCTTAAAAGTATAATTGCAAACTATTAAAGCATTTAATGCATCTAAGGAGTTCTTGTTGAAATTTTCAAGCTCATTCGATAATAAGAATTAGGGTTTTCAAGCATTAACAAAAACAGTAAGTAAAATTGATATCCTACTTCTCAGTTGTTTAAAAGTTTGTTGTAAGTTCTCATTCTATCATTCTTTCATTAGGGTTTCTGGTTTGAGGTTACATTGCATTTCTTTAAAGGTTTGATGCTCAATTCGAACGATTGGCCTGTTTAGTCTTGTTATTACCTTCAATCCACCCATACCCTAGTTGTAAGCTTGCAATTTGTTGAGTAGTAAACCCTAGCTTGCACAAACTCTATTACTATGGCACCCAAAGTCAAATCATCTGGGTCAAAAGACCAATCTTCTAAGTCGAAGCCTATTGTGAGACCTCTGTCACAGGACTTAGCCAAACAACCAATATCTTCAACCTCTAAGAAATAAAAGGGACAATGTATGTACTTTGGCCCTAGAACTAAATTTGGCATCACTGATTATTATTGTAAAATTAAAGACTTTTCCCTACCGTACTCTGGATGGAGTCTTTTCCAAGGATGGTTTGGAAATAGGAATGTTGGTATCCCTTTCTGCAACCTCTGGAGGTTGGACATGGGTAAAATGGTTGTACCCAACATGTTCATAGACGTTGATCTCTCAAAGCAATTGCTATGAACTATGACCCTCTAGTTAGGGTTGTTAGAGCTCATGATGGACAGAATCTGGTATGGATTAATAAGGAATAAGTTGCATATGTGTTCAAGTTGAACACTTGGAGTAGTGACATGGTTAATATTGATGAGAAAATGTTGAGGGAGGAATACAAAAGGGTAAAATACAACTTCAAGGTGTCAGTGTTGACCAACTTTTAGATATCAGTAGGGAAGGGAATCTACAAAAGAAATATTACTTTGGGACCCTCTGATGTTGAGCCCCTCCCTATTAAGTATTTCCAACCGTATTTTCAGAAGACCTTTTACTTTCTCTGCCAAATTCTAGGGTTTGATCTTGGATCTACCATGTGAATGTGATGTCAAGCAAGATAGTGATGACCCAAACCAACTCAAAATGATTAGGTCCAAACTAGAAACCATCCCCTTCAACCCTATCCACTCAACTTATCACAAACACACACCTAGTTGCTTATAGCCTTCCAAATCTACTTTTTGGATCTTTTAGAGAAGGTTATACAGAGCCTAACTAAACACCATCTGAGTTTCACTTTATGGACCAACACAACATATCAAAAGTTTTCATTGGGTTTCTTTGGAACAATATGGATAATCAATTGATTGTCCCTAGTTTTAGGCCACCAAATAGCCCACTTTTCCAAAGGAAGTACCCTCAAAACACCTAATTAACCCTAGAATTCAATGAACAGTACATATTTAGGTTACCAAACCTCAAAATCCACCATTTCTCTTTGAAGTCATGACCTCTAAGACACTGAACCTTAAAAGCCTCACTTTGCATACAAATGACAAGGGTTTATTGAAAGTCTTATCTCCCAGGCTTACCTCACCCAACCAATGCCACCAACAGTTCACAAATGGTCTACACAAACTAAAATATCCCTTACCCAAATAGTTCCATCAATATTTTAACAAAACCTTGTTTCAACACCCCATTTTCACTTGAAAAAACACACAGATCTACCCTAGGGAATCACCCAAATCCTATAAAATTGTCTCCTCTACCCTCTAAATCATAAAAACAACTAACCTACCGTAGGAGAAGTCATTCTACTAAGTTACAGGTCTTGACAATAGGTGGAATGACTTAGAACATAATTTTAACCCCAATCAAACCCTTCACTAGTTTTCTACATGTAGCCTCAGAAAATTGAGGAAATCTCCCACAAAACTCAATGTTAGAATCTCAAACTTGATGCAAATGGAAGATAATTCATGTCCCTACAAAATACAATAAGATTTAATCAATTAGAGACTGTACGGGTCCGTACAACTCCTGGAAAGTACAAAATTATAGAGAAAATGCAAAAAACTCATTGTTATTGATATGAAGGTTTCAATACATCATTCATCAACACTTGATCGAGCCATTTGGAGGCTTTATGTACATATTACCTTCAAAAATAACCACCCAAACATCTATAACTATTTTTTAATTTCCTATGACCCTTCAATTTCTTAAAGTTACATTTTTTGCAAATTCTTGTAATGACAACTTTTAACCTTTTGAATCAAATGACACAAAAATGACCCAACTTACATGAAAATGGTCTCAATAGACCTTATTGAATGTGAAAAGACCCTAAACACCTACACTTAACTTATTGACCCCTAATATAAAGTTCATGTGCTTGGTGCACCTGCAACATACAACCTCCCTGAAAAATGACTCATGTCCCATGAGTATTACCTTGTCTCAATTCCTTCTTGCTTTCCACATACTCTCTGGTCTAGAAATATCCTCCATTGGTTCAGATACTAAGATCTTCTACCATTCCCTGCATCCTTGACCTTTTTTGCACATGGATATGTCTCCATCTTTACAATCAAACCTGATGATTGTCCTCTACATGTTCCTTGATCAGAACCTAATGATGTTTCTGCCTTCATGCCTTCAAACAAACACCTTTCAAATGTCCCTTGAACTAACTTCCCCTTTATCTCAACTTCATTCTTGTATCTTCCCTCAGTTCCTTGTCCACTCTGTCCTCTTATCACTATCATCAGACCCTTTGTCTTATCAACCTCATGTACCACTATAATGTCCTTTTTATAACCCACTGTATGTGCAGATCTTCCTTTCCCTGTAATCTTACTCCCAACCAATGGACACATCATTGCTCCTAGCATGACATTAGTATGCCAATTCACTGTCAACTCATCTCTCAATTCTGATTCAATCTTCACACCTGTTGTCAACAGCATTCTCAACCCTTGAAATGACTGTAGTACCCATCCTATTGTCTTCTTTCTC
>VDFB02240162.1:0-10284 GCA_007258455.2 Sequoia sempervirens
TATTTTAAGTTCATCAACCTCTTTATATAAGTCTTCTTCATTATGAAATGTCGAAGACTTTTGTGGATACAAGTATATTTGAGTATTTTTATATAACATGTCATGGTAATTAGGGGAAACTAAGCTTGAGGAAAAATTACTTGGTTGGTTCACTGACTTATTTGAAAGTTTGGATTGAACATCTATGGTCACAACCACAATAGGAGAACTTACTCTTGCATACACATGTTCTCTAAGGTCATATTCTCTTTGGGTTTATTCTCTCTTTCTAATTTTTCCATAAACTCATTATATTTAGGACCCATTCAATTCTCTTAATATCTTATGAATTACATATTCAACATAACTCTTTCATTATCAACACCCAATAAATATGTTGTTAATGTATTTTATCTATATATACTAATAAGGGGTTCTGAAGACTTACCCGTGTCTCTTGCTCTCCATGTTTATCTTTGAGATTGGAGCTCGCCTGCTAGATTTTTATTGGGATCAATAGGGAATACAAATCTTCTACCATCCATTTAAATGATAATATTTTTCTCTTCTTACACTTTCACTGACAAGGATATCTTTTAGAGTCGCCACCCAAAATTGAGAATAAAGACTTATCAAAATTTCAGAGAAACTGAGTTACAAGCACAACTGAATGTGTACAAAATTTTAAACAACATAATGATTTTCTAACTCTTTCTCAAACTCTACCCAAGAAGAACTACTGGACTTAGAAATATTTATGTTGTTCCCTAGTAAATACATCAATTTGTTGGTTTGTTTTTAAAATTCCAACCGATTCTTGAAATTACCTAAAGAATATCCAATTCTTATGCTCAAAGCTTTCAATAGGTTGGCTAATGAACATGAGATTGATTCTAAAATTTTCTCCTATGTACTTCAGGTTTTGTAAGACATAGGAGGGTGATCCTTGATAATATCAAAGGAATCCATGCTCAATTCACACCAAGATTGTTTAAAAAAATTGTTCTCATGAAATTGTAAAGGAGGGGATTTGCTTCTCTCAAGTCTCATGAAAAATATATTCTACAGGGAGTGAATAGCCCTCAATTACCTCAAAGTTTAAAGATTAAGTGACAAATTAGAGAATAAAGAATATTTGAATAACTTGATTAAATGGAATGCTAAGCTATTAAGGGCAAGAATAGTAACTGCTAAATAACAAAAACTAATATAAAATTACAAGATACAAATTACCAAAATAGAAAGTTTAAAACTCATAGATTCTACCCCCAGAAGGGAAAAGCCTTGACCACATATGACATCGTGTTGCAGGGACATATGTGCCCCACATTATCATCCTTGTCAAACTAGAAAGTAAAAACCTTAAATCTGTGACACCCAGTTCATTGAATCCGTACATTTGCACAAAAGAAAGATGAGTGAAAATATCTTATCTAGGGTTTCAATAATTTTACTAAACTTCAATTGTAGTTATTGATTTTCCTTCTCAAGCTCCTTTCTGGCTGCAACAATCTCTACCTCAAGCTTTTCACAATTTTAATCTCTTGCTAGTAACTTCTCTATTAGAACTTCTTCAACTCTCTTTGCTTATTCTACTTGAGTGTTCAGATCAACAGTAATATTTTCAACAATCTTCAAATATTTTGCTATTTTCTCTTTGGCTCTTACTTCTTCTATAATTATGATATTCAACTTCTTGATTTCTTTTCTAGCCAATAACAAGTTCTTCATAAGATACACTTCTTCTTCATCATTTTCTCTAGAACCCATTTCAACATCACCATCAATAGTTTCAAAATCCATGAATACAAATTTTCCATTTTCATCACCTGATGCATCTTCGTCTTCTTTTTCTGTAGAATATTCTTCTTCTTCCTCATTAGTATAAAAAAAATTATGCTTTCTATGTCCTTTGAATCTTCTTTGAAAAAAATTCTTTCCATTCTTTTGTTCAACATTGTTAGTATTCTTATGGGGACACTTAACCATAAAATGTCCATCTTCTCCACAATTGAAACACTTGAAAGGTAATTTACATTTATACTTGCCAAAACCTCTTTGCTATTTTTTGACAAAATTTTCTTCTTTTGGATATGATCCACAATCAAAATATTGATCAACCTGCTTCAGAGATACTCTAAAAGTAACTTCTTTTCTTATAGAATCTCCACTTTCAAATCACATCTCAAAGCTGGTTAGTGTTCCATGCAACTCAATCAACTTTAAAGTATTCACATCTTTAGCTTCTTCAATAGAAGAAATTTTAGGATTAAACCTTCTAGGTAAGGATTTGAGTACCTTTTTCACAATAATATTCTCATCCAAGGTTTCACCAAGACCTTGGATATGATTGGCAACTTCATCAACCCATATCATGAATGTAGCAATGTTTTCATCTTCTTTCATCCTTGGAACTTCAAACTAAACTCTATAAGTTTGCAACTTGGCTTCTTTGACTTTATCATCACCTTCATAGATAGTTTCCAAATTTTCCCATATTTCCTTTGTTGTACTATAATCCATCACTTTTGAAAACTCAATGTTAGTCAAACCACACAAGAGAGAATTCATAGCCTTAGCATTGATTTCATAAGACCTCTTTCCAATCTTATCCCTAGGAGGGTTTTTAGGGATATCATAACCTTCTACAACTAATTTCCAAATATCCATTCCTATAACCATTAAATATGACTCCATCCTAACTTTCCAAGAAGCAAAGTTAGATCCATAAAAAAAGGTACTTTATTTTTAGAATAACTATCTTGTGCCATCCCAGATTTACCTTAAGTTGTTAGACTCTTTCAAAGGAACTTAGCTATGATACCAATTGAAGGGAACACAATCTAATAAGAGGGGGTTGAATTAGTAGATCCAATCAATTACAACAATTCTAGAAACCTTAACAACTACTTTATAGATTTTCAACATGAAGAGAACTAAACCATACAAGCTAGTAAGTAAAGCAATTAAAGCACAACACAAGATAACACATAACACTATATTTTATGTGGAAACCTAGAATGGGAAAAACTGCAGTGAGAAGCTCTCACAAGAAGGAATATAATAAGGAAATTCTACAATATGAAGTAGGCACTGACCTACCAAAGACACCAATCCCCAAAAGATTCAATATGCATCAACCTATAGGAGACACCAATCCCCATCAAAACAGAGAAACCAATCACTACTAAAATAATACAATAGGTAGAACACCAATCCTATCAAAATAAAAATAGTGACGAATTTGAAATATAACTCTGACATGCACCAACAAACACACTGATACTGGCACTTACACTTCTGTGACATACCTTCCATTCATTACATAATTGTACATCCCACTACATTACTTTCACTATGATCATTATTTACATTTATAGAATCTTCAACCCTCATGGATGCACACCATTACATTATAATGCATATGAACATTTGAAATATATACATGACACTACATTAACACTCTTCTATGTTAGCTAGGGATCTACAACAACCTAGACAACATAGGACGAAAGTAAATTCAAATTACATAAAATGTGTAATACAATAATAAAAAATTTCTACCAAAAGAAATTTACACCTTGTGCCACCACAAGAACCTTAAATAGGTCCTACCCTCACTCCACATGCTTGATTTAAATTTCACACACTTGTAGCTATTATAGCACATGGCTCAAACTCATAATAGCTTGATGAAACTTCTAATATTTCAAACTCCTTGCATAGAGATTCGTGCCACCAAAAACTCGGGGAACTAATTGAACTATTGTAGGGATACTCTCCTTCCAAACCATAAAGATACACCACATTTTTGAAAGAAATGCCACCCATATTAAATAATATATTTTTCCAAAATATATCCTTTCAGACCTCCAAACTCTTGTTGAATACATACATAGCATGGTATAACAAATTCATTAACTATTTGAAGGTAGTAACACCACAAAAAAGGTTACTTCATGATACCTGAATAGATTAGATAGTCTACACACTATTAAACAACACACTTTCAAAACCTTAAGATTGTTGTCAATACTTGTACTCCTACAATCTTTCTTCATCTAGACAACCTCCACATCTGATAGCCTTGACACACTTTGATAGCCACTATCAATGATAATGACTTGCTGACATTAGTTTGATATCAATGACAACCTATGCTCAACATAAATAGCTAAAGTAGTGTTAAGGGAGTGAACAATAGTTCCAACCAACCTAGTTTAGCCCAAAAAAGAAGATAATTCAAGTAAAATCAATAAGCTGCTTACCTTTTATGTGTATTTGATTATTCTATATCACATAGTTCATAATTATATGATTTTTTTGGGGGCTAGTATCTTTTTTATGCCAAAAAGGTATTTGATCTCCTTGGCATTAAATATGAACTTTCAACTAAGAGAGTTGTGCAATTAGATGGCACTATTGTTAAGATAGTGGGGGTCATTAAAGATTTAAATTGACCTTGCATGCATGACTTGGATGTATTGTATTGCAAGATATATCAATCATAGACCTCCTTTCCCTCATTTCTATCTATTTATCTAGAGAATACATTACCAATATTTGTGGGTACCTATCCTTCGATTGGTCCCACATGTTATTTATGAAAATATATGGCACAAAAGTTTCCATAAAAGAATAAATCATTGTAAAAGATCATATTGAAACCTACACTCCTAGCCCCATAAATTTGAATTGCACATTACATGAAAGGAAATAATTTCTTATTGATGAGCCTTCTACTCTCTTGGAAGAGGTCCTTAATTGATTCCTAGATGAATGGGGAAATGACTTATATTTTGGTCCATTTAATGAAATAGAGGAGACTTGGCTACGAGACACCTACTGCATACACAAAGAGGATAATCCTATCCCAAATCTTATGAAGACTCAAGAAGATACAAAGGTACGATGGTAGTTATTTTGATGGATCAAGAAATAAGAATGTTGTCAGTGCTAGGGTAATGCTAGTATCTCCTAGCAAGGATAATCAAATTTATTCTCTTTCAGGCTTCAATTTAGTTGCACTAATAACATGGTTGAGTATGAAACTCTTATTCAAGGTCTCCAACTTACAAAGAAAGGAAGAACAAATAGGTTGCAAGTATTTGGAGATAGTGAGTTGGTTATCAAAAAAGAAATATTATTTAGTGTCCATATTTATTTTTTAAATATAAAAATATCATTTAAAAAAACTTATAAATGAAGTTATTAAAAAACAACATATAAATGATAATTTTTTCAAAATAATAAATAATATATTAAGTGCATTACCAAAAAAACTCTTCAAATTGTGTTTATTTGCATTATTTATTAAAAAAAATTACATGTGAATAAGTAAACATACATGAATTAGTATAGTAAATTATTACAAATAATGGAGTGGCTTCTTAGGAAGGAGACAAGTGGGAGAGGTAGGGTGGCTACACATCTATGATCAAGGAGTAGGGTAGATAGGTATACTCACACATGTGGGAGCATGAGAGAGGTAGAGACACTTATAAAGCGATGGTAAGTTTATATTTTTATCCATGTGAATAGATTTAATCACTAGATAAAATCTCATACCATAACCAAGAAAAACCTATTCAAATCTTACAAACACATAGTTTGGGATTTGATTAAGGGTTTTGAGGGATTTGACAACAAAAATATCTCTAGAAATTATAATAAACATGTTGATAGATTTGCAGTCATTGGTGCTTAGTTTGACATACCAACATATATTGCAAAGAAGGAATAACATATTAGGGTTGTTGTAAGGATTGTTATTCTAGACAACTAGATTTATTGGTAAGCCTTTGAAAATGATTAGTAAATTATTTAGTCTATGGTGCAAGACCAATGTGGAGATAAGATTATGTAGTTGAACAACAAAAAAATTATTAAGCGTCACATCACCATAAAAGGCATATTTAACTTTGATGACTAGTTGAAAGATAAGAAGATGAACCTAGCTAGAAATAAAGGTGATTACAAGACAATTGCTATGGTTGTGAGAAATTTATTAAACTTGGGAATGGTATGCTCTACATTTAAACAACAAAATTTTGTTAAGATTTATCATAAATATGATGATGTAGTTGCATGGACCTCATTAAGCACTCCCCCTAGATAGCCAATCCTATTCCAATGAGGAAGAAGAATGGGGAGAAAGACTATGTGTAGACTTTAGAGACCTCAATAGAGCCTCTCTTAAGGATCATTACCCCCTCCCATTTATGGAAAATGTTTTGCAAAGGGTAAGTCGTTCAAAAATATTTTCCTTCTTGGATAGGTATGCAGGCTACAATTAGATCTTGGTTCAAGAATCACACTAGCATAAATTAACATTCACCACCAAGTAGGGCACTTACACCTACCAAAAAATGTATTTTGGGTTAACCAATGCCGGTGCTACCTTGTAGAGGGAAATGAACCTAGATTTTAAAGGAATGTTAGTAGAGTTTGTGCTCATCTACCTTGATGACATTACTATTTTTTCCAAATATAAAAAATGATCATTTTTACCATCTTGAATAGGTATTCAAGAAATTCAAGGAGTATGGTCTATCCTTGAATCTAAATAAATGTGTGTTTTTCATAGACCAAGGTAATTTTCTAGGACACATAGTATCTAAAGAGGGCCTAGCCATTGACCTAGAGAGGGTGGAGGCCGTCTTGTCCACCCCCCTAACCAACCATAAGAAAGGACTATAGAGCTTCCTTAAAAGAATCAACTTTGTAAGGAGGTTCATTCCCAACCTTTCCACCATGGTAAAACCCCTCACTTCTATTTTGAAGAAGAAAATGGTGTTCAACTAGACCAAGGAAGGGAAGGATAGTTTTGAGGCCATCAAACAAGAAATTTCCCAATTCCTTATTGCTAATAAAAATTATGATATGGATTTCATTCTTCATACCTTTGAAGGATAATCAAACATATCATTTATCCTAGCATAGTTAAACAATGATAACTTGGAGAAAACCATTGCATTTTTTTAATGAAGGGCTTAAGGACTATGAGAACTCAATTAAAGATATGTGGAAAATTAATTCCTTACTATTATTAGGGCCTTGAAAAAATTTAAACATGTTCTTTCAAACAATAGGATGCAATTGACGGTCCCTCATAGTAGTGTTGAACATTTCATCTTGAGTAGGGATATTAATGAGAAAAGAGCTAGGTGGACATGAAATATGATATGAAAATAAATACAAAAATATTGTGAGGGAAAAAGGACTATGTGAGAAAATTGTATCAACCTATGAAACTCCTATAGAGGTTTCCTTTTTGTTTCAAGATGACTAACCAGCTATTAGTGTCACTCAAAAAACTTGAGTGCATGACAACTACATTTCTACAAGAAGGTAGATACCCTGTAGGTTTAGACATGAAAAATAAAAGATACTTTAGGCTATAGTCTATCCCCTATGTCTTAGTGGATCGAATATTATTTGGAAAATACCTCAATGGAGTGTTGCTAATATGCATTGATCAAGATCAAGTTAGTAGAATGTTAGAAAAATTCCACAATGGCTCATCAAGGGGCCATTTCTTTGAAAGGACCACTACTGTTGGTAATGAGGGATTTTATTATTGGCTAAAATTATTTAACGATGCTTATAAATGGGTGAAGAATTGTAAAAAAATGTGTTTTCTTTCCTAAAAATAAAATATTAGTTTCTCTCCCTCTTCATCCCCTCCAAACAGACCAACCATTTGCATAGTGGGGGTTATATTTTATTAGCATGATAAATACACCATCTAGTGTTGATCACAAATGGATTTTGGAAGCTACATACTATTTCACTAGGTGGATAAAGGTTGTATCATTGAAGGATGCCTCTAAAGCTTCAGTTTTGGAACTACTAGATGGAATTGTGAGCAAGTTTGACATCCCTTCTACCACCATTTTGATAATGCCAAATATTTTATTATCAAATAATCAATACATGATTTGAAGGCCTCATAAAATTATTACCCTCAAGGTTATGGATTAGCTGAGTCCACCAACAAAAAAATGATTAGGAGAATCAAGAGGACCATTGAAGACAACTAGAGGTCTTGGAATAGAAAAATTAGGACACCCATTTGGGCTGATAGAATCACTCCAAACAAAGCTATTGGATCCTCTTGTTTTGTGTTGATTTATGGTAGGGAATAAATACCCTATTATCACTAGACATTTAATCACTTGAGTTAGCACAATAACTAGAAATGCTAGAAAATGATATAATGAAAATGTAATGACGAAAAAAGGCCCCCCCTAACCTGGCTTTGATTTAATGTTGCAATGTGTCTAACATATTCACATTAGGTCTTTGTCCCTTGTGAACTAAATGAGCTTATTGGTGCCTTGTTTGGAGTGATGTAAAGTGTTGTAACACACTTTCACATTTTTCCAGGGTTGTCTTTAATAATTGGGCTTCTTTATGCTTTAATTGGCCTTATTTTGCATCCACAAGCCCCATTTAATGCACTTTTGCGAGGATAATCTCAACACAAATCAGTATCCAATCATAATTCAAGTGTTTTCAAGTTGTGTGGCCCAAATTTAGTGATCTGAGACTCATTCACCACCTTGGAAGAATGAGTCTCACCTAGATTTTTGGGTCCTAAACTTGGTTTCACACCTTTCTAAGCATTTTTAGAAATGGTCTCATAAATTATGCCTAATGGGACTCATTCGCCACCTTGGGTGAATGAGTCCCATGTGGCCCAAAATCAAAATCAATTCAAAATTTTGGCGATATTTTGTCCTGCTAGATCTAATGTCGACTTGTAGTGTTGTAATTTTGGAAATTCTTGTAGAATTGAGTATAAATACAAGGTTCTTTCACTTATTTTCACCTAATAATTTTGTGAGATCATTCCTTATAGCAAGTTTGAGTTCACAAGAGAATTCAAGCATTCACAAGAGAATTCAAGTATCTTTAAGGGCAGATTATCAAGCATTTTAGAGCATTCTTCAAGCATCAAGCATCATGTCAAGGACTTCATACATCATGTTTGTTTTGGAGCTAACAATTGTGATGTGGGGTTTTATGATTCAAGCTAACATTTCATTCAGGATCTACCTCATTCAAATAAGAGTCAAGAATTACATCCATTGGAGCCATCTCACACATGTTTGCAACACTTCATTGATAGGGTTTGGTGAGTTGTAATATCATATTTTGTTCATTCATCATTCTCCATTCCTATTTCAAGGTTTGATTACCAAAATGAGGTTTGACTAAGGAAAACCCCTATCCACTAACCAAAATTTTTTTTCCCTCATGTGATTTGAAGGTTTAGGTTGAAGGTACATCAAAGAGCAAGATTGGAAGAAGTTGTCAAAGTTGTCATAAAGCCTTGGAGAAAGAATATTAGGATCCCTAAAGTTTTAGAAAATCCTAATTGAATTTGAGGTCACCACTTCTAGTGAATGAGAGTCTAAAAGTTAGATCAAAATTTAGATTTTTATGGGTCGAGATACCCATTTGCTAGATTCTTGTTCCTGCACAGAAACCCAGATTTTGGACTAATTCTCCCAGCTTGGTGAATGAGTCCCACTCAGTATTAAAACTAGAATTCCCAACATTTCATAGCTCCATTCATCCATCTCCAGATTTCTAGGTGCATAGATTCTATTTTGTAGCTTTTTATCTTGTTTTAATTGCATTTCTAGGTCATTTAGTGAAGGTTTGCATTGAATTAGGGTTTAACATTACATCTTACATTTCAACTTGCATTGCATTTGTCTTTCCAAGTTCTTACTTGGTAGTGAACCCCTTATTAGCTTACAATCAGCCCCTAGGACATCCCTATTAGATCTCTTTCTTCTTTGCATTGAGATCTCTAGGGTTATCCTTGAATAAAATTGCAAAGTGGGTGTGCTCTATGTCCTAAAACCATATGATACCACTGAACCACCTGTTATGCCTTGCATACACACCACAAATTTTTTCGTGGAAAAGTCGGGAACCCCCTCTGTTTTCTTTCATTTCTTTGGTTTGTTTTGTTGGGATTGAGTTGCGAGATGGAATTGACACCTGACACCTTTCAGGGTTTCAAGTTCTGGTTCTACCTTGACTTTGATCCTTGCTTCACCTTTGGGCATTGTTCAGGTTCACATTTCTTGTCTGGTACCGTCTCGTCCCCATCTTGTTCTTCGTCCTGTCCTTTTGTCATCTTTTTACCATTCTTGGTTCTTGCGTCACTTGTTTCTAGTTTTGTGTTTCTTTGTCTTTGTCAGGGTGTTGTCTTTTTCCATCACATTGTTCCACCTTGGAGTCATCAAAAAATTTAAAAAAATCATAAAAAATTAAAAAAATTAAATA
>VDFB02240165.1:0-11952 GCA_007258455.2 Sequoia sempervirens
CTTAACAAATCCCATCGAGGCCACCTGAAGCATACATCTGTAGGCAGGGAGAGCCTGCACCACCGACTTAAGCAACTGAACTCGACCAACAAAGGACAACCACCTATGAGTCCAATGATTCACTTTCACCCAAAATTTATCCAAAATATTCTGCCAAGAAGCCTTAGGCAACCTACCAATAGAGATAGGCATACCAAGATAGATCAAAGGAAGATCCCCAATTTGAAATCTCAAGATATGGGCAATCCACCGCTAAATCAGCACCGGGGTGTTAAAGAATAAAATGGAGGACTTGTCTTCATTAATCCGTTGACCCGAAGTAGCAAGATACACATCCAACACCTTGCGCAAAATGGAAGCTTCCCTAATAGTAGCCATGCCCATCAGAGCCGTGTCATCCACAAACTGTAAATGAGACTGCAGGGGTAGATCGGCTCCCCACCGCCACCCCTAAATAAGACCCAGATCAACATTCCTTCTCAGTAAACTCCCCAAACCTTCCACAAGAAGAATAAACAAATACGGAGAAAGGGGATCTCCCTGCCGCAAACCACGAGAAGCTCCAAATAGCTCAGAATGCTCACCATTAGTTAACACAGAGAAGGAAACTGAGGTAACACAACTCATAACCCATTGAAACCAATCATTTCCAAAACCAAAAGCACCAAGCATCCGCTGGAGGAAAGACCACCGAACATGATCATAAGCCTTAGCCATATCTAACTTGATGAAGATCGCCTTATCTTTGGAACTGGCCATTGAGTGAATGTTTTATGAAGCTATAACAACCCCATCCAAAATTTGCCTACCTTCCACAAAGTCACTCTATTCCTCTGAGATCAACATTCTCAACCACTTTTTTAATCTCTTAGCAATCAACTTGGTAATAATTTTGTAGATCACATTGCACAAGGAAATAGGCCTAAATTGACTTAACCTATCCGCCCCATCACATTTAGGTATGAGAGCAAGAAAGGTAGCATTCAAAGCCTGAAGCATCTACTTGTTCTTATAAGATTCCTAAACCACAACCAATAAATCCAACTTAATAATATCCCAGAATTCTTGAAAGAATTCAATCGGGAAACCATCAGGTCCAGGAGCCTTCCCCTTCTTCATCTGAAACATAGTCTCCTCCAATTCCTCCAAAGAAATGTCCCCCATGAGATGCTCATTCATTTCCCTTGTGACTAAAGAAGGAATACAGGAAAAAACTTGTACCTCCTCAATAGAACCACCATGTCCATCCTCCCTAAATAAAGATTCAAAATACTGAATAGCTTCATTCGAGATTTCCTGAGAAGAGGAGAGCTGCTCCCCTCTTTCATTAACCAAAACCGAAATAGAATTACCCTGCCTCCTGGATTTCACTGAGTTAAAGAAGAAAGAAGTATTTTTATCTCCTTCCTGAAGCCACTCAATTCTGGCATTCTGTTTCCAAAAGACTTCCTCTCTCAACTCACACTCCTCCAGCATCTTTAGAGCCCTAGCCTAATCCTGGAGCAAGTCAACTGTCACTCCCTCTTCCCTGATCACCCTAGTGATACCATCCAATTCAGCCTGAGCACGAGCCTTATCATGGAAAATGTTTCCAAAGCACTGTCTATTCCAACGTTTGAGCTGATATTTGGTAAATTGAAGCAATTTAGCAAAAGTATACATCGTCGTACCAAATGTCAGCCTACCAAGCTTCCACCAATCAGCCACATGGACATGTAAAGATGGGTCCCGCAGCCACATGAGTTGAAACTTGAAGGAAGGAGAGCAAGGCACACGAGTAGAAGAAATGGCAAGCTTGATAGGCCAATGATCCGAGCCCCTCCAATCCAAGATTTCAGAACTAGACGACCACATGCCACTAATCCAATTGCAGGAAACCAGGAAGTGATCCAGCCTTTCTGTAATGCAATTATCCCCCGTCCTCTGATTATTCCAAGTAAACCGACCATTACTAGGCTTGATGTCAACCAAATTCAAAGCAGAGATGTTGTCTTGAAGAAGTAGTGCCGAGGGATCCAACCTTGCTTTACCTCCCTGCTTCTCAGTCAACTCAGCAATGGCATTGAAGTCGCCAGCCATAATCTACGGATGAAGAGGAACCATGCTACGCACATACCAAATATGAGACCATAGCAACTGCTTGCCAAGAAGATCCACAAGAGCATAAATATTAGAGAAAAGAACAGACTCTTCTGTTTCAAACCAAGAGGCCACCATAGAAATGGAAGACTTAAAGGATATCCACCAGAGAGGGTGGACCTTCTGAGGGTTCCACAAACAGGCCACACCCCCAGCCGAACCAGTGGCACCAATGCACTAGAACTCACCACTCACCCATAACTTGGGCATCATACCTATCATACCCTCAATCGATAACTTAGTCTCCTGCAGGAAAAGAACATTAGGAGCATTACTTCTAATCAAATCACAAACAACTTTTTGTCAAGGGCCACTCTTCAAGCCCCTCACATTCCATGATAAAATAATCATTTCAGGGGATTCAAGAAATGAGAATCCAGAGTCTTAACCGACCCTGACTCCACCAAATTTTCCCCTGTTAACTTAATCTTTTCCAAATCCTTCTTATGACCAAGCTTGGAAGATTTCTCTCCCACCCCTTTTTATAAGTCCTTTTGATGAAGACCCAAAGGAGAGGGAGACTTGACACTCCTCCCAATATCAATACCAGCATTCGAAACCGGAGGAGACCCATCCCCACCATCCTTCTTCAACTCAACTACAGGAACTGACCATTAGGACACCCATGTGAAGATCCGTGACCATCTGAGAATCTCCAACATCCTGTGCATCCTGAGTAGCCTCAGAGAGGAGACCTAGCTGGCCTGTGCTCAGAGTTCCCTGATCAAGGTTTACCAAACTCGGATTCACTTCCTGCTAGCTAAGATCATCTAACACCTCAAATCTGTTAAAAGTATCCTCATCTTGTCTCTCCTTCAAGGTCCTCTTCTGACCCCTATTCCTGTTGCGATACTTGACAGGGACGTAACCATCTGCATCAGCCCCATCTCTAGGGATATGATCCTTCCCCCTATCAGCCATAGGTGGGTTGCGTGGAGGCTGAGAAGATGGGGGCTCCACAGGCCTAACCTTTGGACACCGTCGCAACAAGTGACCATATTCATGACAAAGACGACATCAAAAAGGGAGTCTCATAATCCAAATGTTGCACCCAAGAGTAAGAACCCGCACACATATCCACAAAATATGGCAAGGGTTTGCTCAAATCAATTTCAACACAGATACGAGCATAAGTCATTACCTTTCTATCCAGAGTTTGTTGCGAGGAGCTGACTGGTTTTCCAAGCAAAGATGCTATCAACTACAGAACATCATCACGACAACATTCCACAGGAAGTCGAGGAAGCCGGACCCAAACCAGAACACGATTCGGTAGCTCCTCCGAAGGATTGAAACCCGCACGCCAGGGCTTGATAAACAACCCCACTTGGTTATGAAAATAGGGACCACCCTCAAAGACCCTATTCCGATCAGCCAGGCAATCAAAAGTGACCATGAAGTAATTGTTAGCCAACAACATGATGTCCATTTCACCCTCTGGCGACTAGGTCCGTTGGGCCCAAGACACCAAAAATTGAGGAGAAACCCTCATCCCCAAAAAATTGCAATATAAGGAATGCCTGGAATAATATTCAATATCTTCAGCTATCATCTCAGGCAAAATGACCAGCTTGGGTCTCTCTTTGCACAACTCAAGACATCCATTAACTTTGGTGATACGAGATCCCCCCGACATATGAACACCGCCATCAACCGAATCCCGAAAGAAAAGGCTATTGTCAATAACTTTTGTTGCATGCACCGACGACTTTGAGCCAATCGCGGAACGAAAGTCCATGCTTGAAGGGCCCAACGAAGTCTCCCCCAGAGACATTGAGGCAGCAGAGCCAGAGACGACCATGCAAGGCCGAACACCAACCCTTCCACCAAACACACCACCTCTCACCACACGCACCCCACACCACACTACCACTCAGAATCAGAGGTAACAACGACCCCTTTCCCTCTGCACACCCTAAAATGTCAAACCCCGGCAGCCAAATCCAGCACGCGGGCATGCACCATGGCCCAGGCAGCCGCACCTCTGGCCTAGCGTGCGGGATCTCGAGGCACAAAAGCCAGCCGGACCAAGCTAGAGATCGGCCATGAACACCTTGCGGACACACACACACGGAAAAAATGGCCCCCCTCGGCGGCCAGCAAAGCCTTGACCCTGCAGGCGAAGAGAGTCGATCCTGGCTTCGGGCTCGGATGCCCTGGCGCTTTCGAGGTCCTAGAGTTGAACAGCGCCATCTCCAAAAAAGGATTTAAGTGAGATTCTCAAACTCAAGTTTAATGATATATATTTCTATAGATTCATAATTTCATAATAAAACATTGCTCTTCTACAATAATTCATTTTTCTTGAAGTAAAATTTTATTGAGATTTGTTCTTTCATTATTAAAACGCAATTTATTTTTTAGTATCTTTTTATTCCTAATGTACTATGTTCATGTAAATCTCTTCACAAATTAATTTTATTATTAAAAAAAATTGCTGGATGATGAACCCCCGTCCTCGCCCCCCCACCTCACCTTCCAAAGAAAAACAGTTCTTTAACTACTAACCCTTCTTGTTCAGATGGAACCTGAATAATAAGAGATTGATGAGTGAAGAGTAGTAGTGCAGGGGGCCTTAAATTAAGTTGATTGATTTCTCAGAGAAGAAGTAGGGAGACCTTGAAGTAGGGACCACCAGAAGATAGTGACAACCAAACTCAAACCATGTGAGAATTGTCTGGTGATCAATAGCTGTAAGGCCCAGAGATCAACACGTCTCCCAGTAGACTGTACCATCGTCAACATATCAGACTGCAACTTATAGTGTTTTATTGCAAGGTCGTAATCTCAGACAGACAATTTATTGTTGTGAAAAAAGGCATTTAGGTGAGAATCCAGCTGTTCGTTATAAATACAGAAGATTAATATGCAGTTATCGTACAGAGTTTTCTATTATCATACTCGTACTGCAGTGACTCACATGGAAGTAGAATTTGATCTCGACGGCCATCCTCATCAAGCAAGTCATTATTCAGTTTCTACGACTTCCAAGGACCCTTCTAGAGCCCGTCGTAATT
Source organism: Sequoia sempervirens (assembly GCA_007258455.2). Lineage (NCBI taxonomy): Eukaryota > Viridiplantae > Streptophyta > Pinopsida > Cupressales > Cupressaceae > Sequoia > Sequoia sempervirens. The sequence continues at coordinate 5,157 of VDFB02240165.1, forward strand.
GTTTTGTTTACGTATTTAATACTATAGTACTTGTGAATTTGATGCTTAACACATACGTTCATTGAGATTGAAATTATCTTTCCCATCAATTGAAATTAACGTCCTTGGATGGATGTGTAGCATCTGTCATCTTTATTTAGAGTGGATAAATATATGTACAGTCTCCCTCCTTGCCGACACACACATCTTGCTGTTCTTGTCTAGGCATAATTAATTTCAGTCCCATTGAAAGAATATAGGAATAGCTATAATAAGTTACTTAAAAAGGATGTTACTATGAATATTTAATCTTTTTATTATATTTAAATGTATTTAAATATGTGATGTTAAACAACTTCTTGTTTAATTGAATGTGCAACTCTTGAGACTTCTAGAGGTTATTAATTTATTTGGTTGACCTCATGCACATACCTTTTTGAGGTTGGAAGCATTTTCATTTCACCTCAAAGGTCACTCAACACTTGGCACGCAAGGTTGATGACTTGGTCATAGAGGTTGTTGGTTTGCACACTCCAATTGTTCTTAAGGTTGACACCTATAGAACACTTGTCTAATCATTTGTGCCACTTAATGGGGGCACTTGTCAATTCATCTCATAGGTGGATTGCCTCATCCTTGCCTATATAAGCAAGGCTTTGTACTCCTTACATTTGAGTCGACTAAATACAATAGTTGCATATTGTTTATTGTGTTTGTCTCTTTTTCTCCTAGATCTCCTAATTTCTAATAAGGGAGTTATGTTAGGATCTTAGTTTTGTTAGGGTTTATTTGTGTCTTTTTTGATGTCACATTGTTTTTCTATAAAGTAAGATTTGGTATTTTTTTTATCGAATGGAGGTCTTATAGTCCACTTAGGCATTTGCTAGAAACAATGACCTACCTAGATTTTCATTTGGATGGATAGTTTCAATTTAGAGGAAGAATAGTTAGAATAGTTATTCAATTCTTAATGAGCTAGATTGTGAGGATATGACCCTCAACATCCATTTATAAATTTAAAATCTTGTAATATTTGAGGTTAAATGGACCTCTCAAGGAAGTAATTTATGCATGTCAATCAACATATATTTCCAAGTCTATACATTCTCCCTTTGTAAGAAGTTAATGTTTTTATTTTTTTCTTTTTGTTGCATGTCATGTTATTTGTCTTATTAGTCATTTCTTGTGTAACAATCATAAGATAGGTCATGTTGGTGTTGCCATATTTCTCTCTCCTATTTGGTTTCAATGATTAGTTGACTATGGATATGGCACCACCATCTGAGTATTGTGGATTCTATTAAACATTAATAATAATTCCTTTAGAGTTATTAATGTTTTTTCCTTAAACACCGTTATTGAGAGATATACCATATGGAGAAGAATTATAAATTTAATGTGTGCTTTCACTTGGTTTTTGTGCAAGAATTTTAATATGATTGAAATGACCTATGATAAATATGCATATTTGTCTTTGAAATGGAGAGTTGGTAAAGAGAGGCCTAATATTATATGCACAATAAATTAGAACCATTTGATCATAATCTTGGCTACCCCAAGATCATATCATGTGGTGCAAAATAAGAATCTAATATGGTATAAAAGATACTTGGTAGAGATATGCTATTTTTCCAATCTTTGTTTCCTTTGAAATTCTTTTTTTTTTTTTTCTAGTTGAGCCTTCATTAGATGTTATACTTTCATAGAATTTTCCTATGCATTTTTACATTACATGGCAACTTTCTAAAACCAAGCCTATAAAGACTTAGTTTCTTAAAACATGTCACTGCTATCCCTTAAGAGTGGACACTAGTGCATATTCAACATGTTTAGAATTTAGAGCCATATTCCATGTATGGAATGGGTTGGATGTCTTGGTGGAATGATATTATCAATCACACATATTTATTTACATTTATGGGTGCTAATTGGAGCATTTCCACTACTAGTTATATGGGGCTACCACCTCAAAGATCTCTTAGACCATAATTTCCTTAGAGTCACAACTCTTTGATTTAGTTGCACAACTATGTTGCCAAGCTCTATACCACTATGAGTAGGTTGTAGATACACATTTGGCCTATGGGGTCCAAATTAAAGCTCAAATTTATTGGCTTAAAATTAGAGACAAATTCTCTAAAGATTTCTTCTAGGCCTTGTAATCTCATCGCTCATCTCAAGCCATTAAAAAAGTTAAGAATGGCCAATTTATTTTGATAGAGCTTATTAACATCATCTAGGCCTTTTTTTAACACTATGAGAAATTTTTCACTACAAAAAATAATACTCTTAACCAAACTACAATTTGCAACACTGCTTGAATGTGGTGCCTTGTCATGTTTTCAAATATCAACACATTATTTATGATTAAATCCTCACAAAGGATGATTTATGTGAGGTAGTATTTAGTATGTCAAATAAGAAAACTCTTAGCTTGGATTAATTTTTCTATGTGCTTTATAAAACTCTTTAAAATATCGTGGATGAAAATATTCATAAAATTTATCTAGAAACATTTCGTTTTAACTCTTTGGCGAGCTTAATTGACAAAGTTAATATCAAGTTGATACCTAAAACTAGTGACCTGGAGGATATCTACAACTAGCATGGACCGCCTTAATGAATTTCTCTTATTAGATCATTGCCAAAGTTTATTCTCTCAAGTATAGGTTTCTTCTTTCTCAACTTATTTTCCCCAAGAAAGCTATTTTCATTATGCCATGGCATATTATTAACAAAATTATTGTTGTTTATGAATGGATGGAATGGTCTCGATGCTCTAAAAAAGTTTCATTGCTTCTCAAAAATGATTTTGTCAAGTGTTTATGATCATATTGAATAATTTTTTATTATTTCCATGCTTAAAGCAGTGGGTTTTGGTCCCCATTTTATGTGGTATGTCAAGATTATCTTTGTAGATTCTTCTACTTGTATCATCATTTGGGGCTAACAATCATTCTCATGGACTCTTTAACTCTATCCTCTAGGAACACCCTTTTTGCCTTTCCACTTTGTATACTTGATATTGTATAGGTGAGTATAATATTATATTTTTGAAATTAATACAAGAGAAAGCTTATCATAGATTTTACTCATAAAGATAATGTTATTCTTCTAAATATTGACATTGATAATTATCTTTCACAGTAAATCCTTAATGTTTGGTATTGATCATTCCTTTTTAATTGATGTTCGCCATAACCCACATCAATTTTTAATAGTTCAAGATTGTTTTCTTGAGGATTAGGATTATGCCATTATGACACATCCCAGTTTTCCAAATTTTAATGTTGATATAATTTAGTCCCATTGATAATACCATTTAATAAATCTAATACATGATGTTTGTGCTCCATTAGCAAGCTCAAAATGATGATAATAGAATGGGTCACTTATTCATCATAATGTGTCTTTAGATAAAGATGTATTATATTGCTAGATACAAATAGAGATAGTCTATCATATGGGAAATTTGATTATGGTTTTAGATTTGATATATAACAATTGTGGTGAAATATTGTATTATTTAAAGATAGTCCATCAAGTACCCTACATTAAATTTATAAGAGGTACATCTCACAAAATTTCCTATCATAGTATTGCAAAAATTTTATTTGATAAGAGAATTTATGAGATAAATTTGAGTAGATTTGGATATGTTTTAATAGTTATATGTTGTATTAAATAGGTTATTTTGCACTCAACACTAGATTTGTTGATATTTTTAATGATCTTTTTTTGGTTAAAAAATATTGTTCTTAATGAATTAATGACTAGATTTTGCTATATTATTAAAATCAAATTATAATCATTAATATTATTTGACTAGAAAACTTCATATTATTAAGGAGTTTGACGTGTTATATATATATATAAGTGATCAAAATTTACTTGCATATAGTTTATATATTTTATAGTGTTGTAACATTTTTTTTACAAATATTGTATTTATACTCTCATATCATGTAGCCTTTTATATTAGAAGGCAACATACAAACTTGAACACAAAGAAGTTTGAATCAAATTAAAAAGCATTCATAGTGCTTTTTTTGGAGTCAAAATTCATACATAACTATATAAGTATAGTAATATTTTAATTGATTGTATTTTCAATAGATGTGTATTTTATATTTAAATTGATGTCTAAAGTGTTTGGTGAACTTGTTAGAAGTACTTAGATTAAATAAATTTTAAAGATCAACTTTCCAAAAAGAAATGGAAATGTTATAAATAAATAAATGACAAATTTTTTTTTGAAGAAACAGTATAAATTATAAAACTGAATAAAAAGGTCATTCATAATAAGAGAATTTACTCTCTCTAATATGAAAATAATCTCACGTCATTCTTGACCGATCTTAGCAATATTTTTATGTTATACCTAAACAACTCTAAATGTCGGCTAATAAAAGTATGCTTTTAGACCATTCTATGATTGCCAATGGCAATGCCTAAAACAATTCAAAAGATTTAAGCAGCCTGATACGGGAAACTTCAAATTTATTCGGAAGCACGGAAAACATCAATGGGCTATTCAATGGTACTGTTTGAAAGTACACAGTACCTTCAATTAATGGTAATGTCTGAAAGTACGCGTTATCTTCAATCAATTTCGGCATAAATGCTACCACCAAACCATTGTTAGTGTTGGGCAGTAGATCTCCTTAAAGCTGATGCGTTCAAGTGAGTTATTACGACAATGAACAGAGGAAAGATGGGTTATACTAAACATTATGTGTGGATTTGTTTCTTTGTGTGTATGTTGGTTTTAACTTGCGGAGAGAAAGCCATTGAGAGAGGAACTGCAAGCAGTGTTGTTAATGGGAATGTCAAAATTCCGGCTTTGTTCGCATTGGGGGACTCCATCATTGATCCAGGCAATAATAATTTCCTTCCTACCATTCTTAAGTCCAATCATCCCCCATATGGCCAAGATTTTATTGATAAAAGACCTACTGGTCGATTTTCTAATGGGAAACTGACAACAGACTTTGCAGGTAAAATTTCTTTTCGACTTCGAATTTGTAACATTCTTGTTCTGATATAAGGAGTACTTTTTTATTAAAATTGTTTACACAAGATCTGATTCTTATAATACACAATAGACGAAATTAAGAAAAACATAACATCATCCCCATCAATTATATTTAGCTAATCAGACTACTAAAAATTAACTACATTCTTTTTATCAATTGAATTGGTCTATCTCAAGATACAGAAATCTCTTCAGTAATGGTGTGTTTGGTTAAAGTATCGAAGTTGGGAGAACAACCCTAACCCACCTTTGTGTATGTTGAACACATTTCGCTCGCAGCTGCAGCATTCGGGTTAAAAGATACGCTTCCTGCATATTTGGAGCCTGCTCTCGATACCCAAGATTTTCTCACAGGCGTCAGCTTTGGTTCGGCCGGTACTGGATATGATAACCTCACAGCCATGGCCTTCGTACGTAATCTTCCCTCTCTACTTAATTCTTAAGTTGCACTTGTTGATATTTAAGAACAGCTATATATTATAAGAAAACTGATGAAAGCATAGGTCAACATCTTTATGCAGAGTGTGATACCAATGTGGAAACAAGTAGAATTGTTTAAGGAGTACAAGGCGCATTTGGAGGATATGGTGGGAAAGAAAAACTCGTCCAATATAATTGAGCAAGCATTATTTCTCATGGTTGCCGGTACCAACGATTTTACAGATAATTACTTTATTCTTCCTATCAGAAGACATGAACTAAGTGTGGAGCAGTACCAGGACTTTCTTCTCCATATCTCCAGCAATCTCATCGAGGTTCCCACTATTTCTATTTCATACAATTTAATCCAATATTACAGAAGTTTTGCCGTTTCTTATCCCCTGCCTCCCAAGTGCTGAGATCTCTTTTGGGTTTTGGTTAAACAGGATTTGTACAAACTGGGTGCCCGCAAAGTGGGTGTTACTGGGCTCCCTCCGCTGGGATGTTTGCCTTTGGTGAAACAGAACTACAGGCATTCATTGGGATTAAGGTGCATTGAAGAATTCAACCAAATTGCAGTCTCATACAACACAAAACTGAAGAGAAACATGGAGACATTGCAAGCTCGCCTTCCTGGAATAACATTGGTATACCTCGACATCTATGACATCCTTTTGGACATTATCACATATCCTGCGAAATATGGTAAGAATAAAAAAATTAAAATGAATTTGGTGGATAGATCGTCGAATTTTATTTTGTGTGATTTAATAACGCCTCGGGTGTTGTGTGGTGCAGGGTTCGAGTCGTCAAGCAGGGGATGCTGTGGGACAGGATCAATAGAATTGGCATTCTCCTGCAATGTTTTAACTCCAATTACTTGTGCAGATACGTCAAAATTTGTTTTCTGGGATTCCGTTCATCCAACACAGAAGACATATGAAATACTTGCAAACGTCTTGCTTAAAGAATATATAGTTTTTTTATAAGAAGCTCAATTGTTATATAAACTTGGTGAACCCCACTAGAGGCTAAATTGATGGCTTTTGTCATAAGTTGTAAATGTTAAGCCTATGATGGATTATAACAAGTTTTTATGACAAGTTATGATGGTGTAGAGTCAAGTTATAACAAACTATGACATGTGGGCCATATGCAATGGTGGAATCTATGAATGCATGGTGTTTGCATGTATGCAAGAACATTGGATGTGAAGCAGTACTATGCATGAGGATATAGGTTTTAGAAATGAAAAAATAAAATTATGTTGGTCTTGATTGTGACATTGCACTTCGTGCAAGGTTGTTGCATTCATGCAAGAATATTGGATGTGTGAGGAGATCAGTTTTAGAAATGAAAAAA